>BLKR01016017.1:0-39707 GCA_011170035.1 Teleogryllus occipitalis
GGCGGGCGGCGGGTGGCGGGCGGCGGGCGGCGGGCGGCGGGCGGCGGGCGACGGGCGATGGCCGGGCGGCGGGCGGCGGGCGGCGGGCGGCGGGCGGCGGGCGGCGGGCGGCGGGCTGCGGGCGGCGGGCGGCGGGCGGGAGCGGCGGTGCACTGCCGCAGACAGCTCCGGCCGTGCGGAACACGGCGCCGCCGATGAGCCGGCTAATGCGCCGTTAACGACACGCCGAGCGGTCGCGCCGCGCGTCGCCGCCGGAGATTTAATGCGAGTGGAGCGCGGGGCCCGTGCACCGCAGGGGGGGGGAGCCAAGATGGGGCGGAGGGGACACGCGCAGCACACGAACACGCAAAGGGTTCAAAAATGAAGAGAAGAAATGAGATGAAGCACAGGTGTGCACAGCATCAGAAGAGATGCAATTACAAGGTAGGAATACTATCAAAGATGGAACAAAATAGAAACAAAGATTGAAAGATACGGAAGGAGAGAAAGACAGGTAACAAACTGAATTGGAGGTAGAGAAAGATTATCAGGGAGAGAAAGATATAAAAGAAACAAGAAAGAAAGCAATAAATAGTAAGTACATTAAATAAGAATAATTGAGGACCAATTTTCACAATGTTGAAAGAAGTGATGATTACATTACAACAAGGGAGACTAGGAATTAACAGTAGGCGACTCCGTAGTAACAATCTGACAAATTATCCAGATGACAAATGAAAATTTGCGAAACAAGAAAGTGAAGTAAACAAGTTTTTAGGGCAGGGGAAGATATATTTAAAAGGCCAACAAGGAATGACCTATTTAGCAATGATACTATTGGTAGACTTAATTATGTAGAAGATAAATCTGCGTACATATTATATAAATATTTCACATAAAAGAACAGAAACTGCACCAGCACAATGCAACTGCAAAGCAAGGAAAAATACAGAATGTCAAAATAAATGAGCAAGTTAAGGGACGTTTTCCACGAAGAACAACCAGGACGGGATAATCACGTTAACAGGGAGTGTGCATTTCAATAAATGGAGAACCGATGGACGAGTCGGATGGACCCGGAAGGATGCGTACACTACTCGATGGCGCGGCGAACGGATGGACAAACAAACGGATGGACAGATGAATGAACAGGCCAATGAAAACAGTTAAAGACGAACTCATAAACGAGCGGAAGAGTGAGCATGTGGAGTGACAAACAAAATGAGTCCGATGTAGTTAGTTAGTTAATGCCTTATTTTACGTGGCGAGACTCGGGCCATCAGGCCCGCTCTTCCGTCTAACCACGCAAATTTCGCTACGCTCCTTTCACCACCTAGCGGAGAAAGGAGGTATTATCTTGGGCGACGAAACAGGCGGGTTTCAATTTTGCTCAGAGGCTTCTTTTAGGATTGAGGATCTTTTACATGCAGTAAATCTACTAACATGGGACAACCGGCTTTACTTCCCCTCCGAAGGAAGGCGTACGAAGGATTTTTTCGCCCTTAAAAATCCACGGCTTCGATCGGGATTCAACCCGCCAACTCGGGTACAACAGTCCGGTACGCTGACCGTTACACCACCGAATCCGCAAATGCAGTAACAAACAGAAAGACAAACGAGTAATGAAAGGACCAGAAGAGCTTGCTCAGGATATCAACTGATGACACTGCAGTATCTCTGAACTGGAGGGCCTAGGTTTGAGTTCCGATGGTAGCAGGGTATTCCACACTAGCTAAATAGCTAGGTTAAATTCAGTCATTGTCTGGAGAAAAAGACTAGCGGGCGGCTGCGCTGATCGGTAGTTTTCCGTGGTTTCTCCGATCAATATCAGACGAATACCAGAGCAGTACCCTCAAAAACGGGCCACGAACCACCGGCAATCTTTCCTTCCTCTTCATTATCCGATCCTCACCCGCTTACACACACTAACACTATAAGCACCACTCTACCACACACGCCGGGAGACGGTCGGGAGCTTATAGCTTGACCCAGTTGGGGCGGTGCCCCGCTGGAGGGAGATATCTGTTGAGGGAAACCCCGCTAGCTGACGGTAGGTCTGAGCAGCATCTCACCATCCAGCGGGGGAAGATCACCGCCATCTCCCCACAAAACATGCACTAAACTAACGGTACTAATGAACTTAACTGTCTACTAATGAACTGAACTAATCACTAATCAATCAATCGAATTAGGAATGGCAAGGTGAACGAAAAGAAGGAAAATGGGAAGAATGAGCAATATCGTAATGAACGAAACAGATTGAAAATGGATTCGGGGAAGGAATGAACGGGTGATGCAGAGAGGCAGAGACATAGTCGTAGCCGATTACACCCATCGGCAGCGCGAGGGCAGGGCAGGGTCGAGGGGCAACTAGTGCGCCCGGAAGCTGGGGAAGGGTCGGTCGCTGGGGGTCGCTGGGGCCCGCTCCGGGAGAATGAAATGGCTACGCAAACAACGCCCTGCGTTGAGCGAGATCGGGAGGACTCTCATGGAAATGAACTCGCTGGTCGGACGCGGAGGCGGCAAGCAGCTTCGGTCCGCGAACGGTCGTTGCACCGCGAGGGCGCCACTTGCTAGACAGGGAACCGATAGATTCGGAGCGTTGGCTTCACTGGGAACGACCCTCGGTTGAGATAAAAGCCCGAAGGACGGGGACCGTTCGTGTGCGCTTGGGCAATCTAGGTCTCGCGCTGCTGCAGTAATATCAGCGCAGAGGAGCTTGTAGGGGCGGGAAGTAGTGTTAAGGGAAAGAGGTTCTATTTTCTGTTGAACGAACAGAAACAAATGAAGATTGCGATTTCTATATTGGCCTAAAATGTCTTTCATACTAACATTATGCACTTCAATTTTTTTTTAAAAATATTTTGCATACGCCTGTGACAGAAATTTGTTAATTAATAAATTAATTATTTAACATTTTATGACCACACAACTTGTCAAAGTAATTCAATACTCTAAAGCCCTCATCCCTACAATTCCTATAAGATGTTTTAATCAGGTTAACATGATATCCTTCCCTGTTTCTTCGTCTCTCATAGTCGTTGGAAACCCGTATTATTTTCATACTTCCATAAACACACTTCTCCTTCTTAGGCACACACCAACCATCTGTGACTGTTTCCATCTGCGTTTCTCGGCCCTCTTTTCTATTCTGTAATTTCGGTTCATGAACGCAGCTGCAAATGACCCTCGACTGTGATAAAACCTGAACGAGCGAGGTCATCGATGTGAGTCTGGTAGTCCAGGGTCTACCATTCGACTCCGAAACTAAATCGGCTCAGGAAGAATTTAAGGTGAGACAAAGGTGTGACGTCATGGACATAGACATTTAAAAGTATGTACATTTTTTATTTGCAAAGAATGTACAATAATAACATCAACTGATTCGTAAATACATACTTTCCGGTATTTCCCAACCTCCAGCCTGTGGATACACCACATATTCTAATGAGGCCCCGCCTCGAGTGCACGTACCTACCGCGCCACTCCTGTGACTTTTGTTACCCGTAAAACACACGAACACGCTCCAGTCTATGCGTAAACTTTGCGCAAAGTGCGAGATCTCCAAGTACAGAATCCTCCGGCGTGAGTTAGTCGGCTCCTCTCTATAGGCACCTTCTCGCCGTCACGAGACCGCCATTGAGCGTGGGAGGGAGGTTTGCATGCTACTACGAGACAGTCAAAGCCACCTGGTCTAAAAATATCCGTACACCTACGCCGTGGCGCCTAGGCTATTCAGCTCTCAGGTATGTGAGACATCCGCTCGTCCTCCCACGCGGAGCCGTCAACGTGACGCTACAAAGGTAACCAGGGAGAAAAGAGTTACTATTTTTTCTAGGGAAGGAACGTGATGTGGTAATTTACTTTTTAAATTATTTTACAACTTTATCATACATTTTTGAAACAAATGGTCATAACTTGGGCTCTGACTTTTGGGTGCTAAAAACGGTAAATATTCTTTTATGTGCTTAAAAACTGAAAAATATGTCAAAAGTACGAAAATATTTATTTATTACCCATGTGCCATACTCATTTAGTACCCACGATCTAGAGAAGTCTCCAAGTAAAACGTGATGTCATCCTCTTTATCACTCTGCACAATTCGACTGTGCAATCTCAGGTAGTTGGAGAGTTGTTCGTGTAATGAGTGTATATTATCGCTCGGAGTTCCATTGTCTGAATGGTCAGTAATGTTAGAAATGGCCCTCAGACGTTTCGACAGGTTGTGAACCAGACTCGCTCCACTCAGTAGGGGAACTCCTACCTGGCATGTAATGTGTGACTGACCCCTACATTCCAAACTGGCACGTCTTTCACCATACAATAAAAAAAGAGTACTTAAGTTGAAAATATTCAGAATATTCATTTCCGCATATAAAATTACGAGAAATATATAATAATATTTATTTCGACGAAAACATTTATTTTTAAGCAGCTTAATCCAAATAATTGTATTTATATAATATGTAATATAGTATATGAAAACTCTGGGATATTACTTGAATTTCTACTAAGCATTCAACGTTAAAGATTAAGGGAAAATCCCCAATACTCCTTTTCTGGCTTTGGTGACTCTCTTTAACGTTAATTTACTCACTTCTTTTCCAATATTTGCAGCATCTCGTGACGTTGAATTGGCAATCGAAATAATGTTTCATGTTGAGAACGTACACTTTAGAGTAGAGGTATATAACTTCCTTAGTTTGCAACTCATGAAACCAATTGATTTTTAAATGTTCCACACGTACGCCGATATCTCTACGTTTTTCATAACAAATAATAATGAACACAAATGAAGTTATTTCCTGACGAAAGCAACAAACATGACACTATCCACAATAATTTAATACTCCATACTTTGCCTCAAAATAAGAAACTCATCGTACTAAGTTTTGAGCTTAAAGATATAAGTTTGCTATGAGATACACACAAAAGAGAGAATCTTATTATTGATTCATCATTGAAACTTTTGTCGCAACGACATCTAAAACTATTTGTAACGTATTTCTGAAAGCATAAACTAAAATAACAAGTAGTAGGTAACTAAACGCTGACTAAAACGTAATCCACGAAACAAAAGAACCGCCTACTTCATCAATACAATTGCATTTAGAAAAATGAAACAACATATCACGAAAACTAATTTAGTATAAAATCACACAGCAGACCAATCTAACGCTCTTCAAATTTGCTGCGCGATCTCAAATGATCTCCTTAACGCAATCAATCGAAATCGCAATTTTTGTTTTATCCCACACGCAAGCTCGACGCGTTCCAATCCCAGTTGGCTGGGCGCAAAAATTTTCTCCTCACCCACCCACCCTCGCCGGGGTCTCGTGCTAGACACCGCCCGACATTGGGCATGAAAATACGATTACGCCGTTGCTCTTAGCTCTCGCCTCCCCAATTATAACGCAGTATCCCGCGCCCTCTAATCCAGTAATCTCCTTACGATGGACGGCCCAAGGAAATTAAAAAATATCGGGATACGCGGGCGAACCGGTTTGCGCGGGATGAGGGGGGGGGGAGACGAGTCGAGTAGGGTGGAAAGGACGGGCCGCTGTGTGGTTCGTCGAAGTGTGACGCGATTGGAAAGGGTGGACGTTTGGCGGTCCGATGGAGATTTACTGGAAACCGAGGGCCGGTGGTCCGGAGCAAGAGTAAAGACGGTGTGTACTTGATACAAGCTGGCGAAACTAAATGCAGAATTCATGAACTTGAATAATAATTTATTCAACTGCGAAATCTTTCTTCGAAAATGAATGTTAAAAACATGAGTATTCTCCGCTTTTACAGGACTTATTATATTTCTTTATCATTAACCATTTTATTATTTTTAAACAAATATTCTTGAATATGAAATTGGTTTTTCTTCTTCTTCTTCTTCTTCTTCTTCTTCTTCTTCTTCTTGTTGTTATTAAACAAAATAAATGGATACAAATATATGATGTGTTTCTAGAATAAATCATACGCTAAAATCCATAGGATACGGACTATTATAGAAGAATATCTCATATTAATAGACACAAAATTATTAAAATATAACACGATTTTGGAAATCTCCCACTTTTTTATTTATTTTCTCAAACTCACAAGAAGGACAAATGATATTATAATTAACGTATATCTAAAATACTTCATCTTGCAGCACATTTTATATAAGCAATATTTATATCCTGAAATTCAGGATATTGCCCAGGTTTATTTATTCTGGAGAAATTCCACTCTTCTATAAGAGATCAAACACATGATATAATAAAATAATTATCTGTTTCAAAATGTAATATTCATTTATAATAAATGTATAAATGGAGATAAGAAAGAAGATGCATACGTTTTGCAGATGGATAACTAGGTTACATTTTATAATTACGACACAAATATTACCGACAAAAAATTTCAAAAAGAACGAACTAAAAAAACTTCATTAAATTATGCACACATCGTTTACAGAATTAACTCTAACGAATATTCTTTCGACGACACAACTCACTACCTCTATCCTTTTCATCGTTAGAAAATTCAAACTCGGGTTTAGTACAGACCCGCTGGCGTGGATCTCGTCACTTAACATTACGGCAATTTTACCAATGTGAATATACGAACCTAGTTTTGGAATCACCATTAGAAAACCAGGACACGACGTCATTTTAGAGAACTCATCGTTTTCAATATCCTTGCTCTTTGGGGAGTATGCAAAGAGATTACTAGAGAGCGAGGGATAGGAAATTCTGTGTCGCGTCGCTGGTAGAACTGAAACCGCAGCCGCGTTGACTGAGGCCATAATCCGCGCGAGGGACTTCCTCTGGAGCTGTATATTAATTTCTGGTCTGCATCGCCTACCCACTAATGTGCGATGGAATCTCCAGCTCTCTAGAGCGTTAATAGATTACTCGCGGCAGGCAGCGGTTGGAGATGGACAGGCATTGAGGGCAAGGAGCATCTACGCGAACTTTATTGTTTTTTCTAAATATAATACGAATATGAATGTTTTTGTACGATTTATAGGACACCATTCGTCACATAATAGAGTAAAAAATATTGGTGAATTAGAAATTGTCCCTAGAGAAGTTAACCACGTAGAAAAAGTGAGAAAAAACAACAAACGAATTTTGTAGATTATGATCTGAAGAAATTACAAGAATCTCAAGTAACCTGCAACATAAATTAAACTTCAACTGACGTTATCATCTGGCTTTAGGCAGAAATTGTCTTCTAGGCAGTTGGTTCCCATCTTTCGGACATCCGCAGGGGGACACGTGTTATATATTTTTAGATCGTAATAAACAAAATTAAAGTTTTTCTATTTTGGAGAGGTTTAACTCTATTGTATCTACTGTAGCACCCAGACTCTACAACACGTGTGGTCAGAATTGTGCAGAATGCCAAAATCTATGTGCAATAATGATTATTTGCCACTCTGTTCCATTAAATCGCACGGTTGCAAGTACATCTGTTTGCGAAGACACGCGGAGAAATATTTCGAGTAGAATTTTAAGTAGAAGCGCAACGTCGGGCCTGTAAGATATGGCACACAGCTCAAAACTTGGCCTTTAAAGTTTAATTCTACCGTGTAGGTATTTTAACTTTTCCATAGAATAATGATTTCGAAAGTGCGGTAAATGTTCTTATAATGTTTGTTGCCACAGAGAACAGATGTTGGAAAATTTTCATTTACAAATAGAACAATAACGGACTGGAATAAGTTACCTGCGACAGCCTTGGAACCCTTTCCTCTAGGTGTTCAAAGATTTAAAAATAAATTAACTAATGGTATTTGTAAACTTTATTAATTTAATAAGTTGGATTATTATATCAGTTATTATTTGATTATTGTTGATATTTTTATTGCTATTATTATTGTGTTAATTACTATTAAATGCTTCCTGTTCTAAATATATAATTATATTCAAAGTAGTATTATATTGAAGTGTGGTGAAGTGTTGTGCAGTGTAGTGCAGTATAGAAGTAGAAAGAGAAGTGAATTTCAAATGTGAAGTGAAGTGAAGTGAAGTGAAGTGTAATTAAAAAGTCGTGTAATCTTGTATTTAATAGTTTCAAATAACTGTGCAGGTCAACCATATAATGTAGTTAAGGCTATTATTGTTAGCATTTTATTATTATTATTATTATTATTATTATTATTATTATTATTATTATTATTATTATTATTATTATTGTCTTTAAATAATTTAAAGTTACATTGTTAAATAATTTTAAGTTAATATTAGTAATATGTAAATTGTAGAGTTCTGCCACCAGGTTGTATATACCTACCTGCAGAATAATAAATATCTATCTATCTATCTATCTATCTATCTATCTATCTATCTATCTATCTATCTATCTATCTATCTATCTATCTATCTATCTATCTATCTATCTATCTATCTATCTATCTATCTATAAACTGAAGTAACTTTTACAGTCTCTTCTTTGGTGCAACTTGTCTGTCTTTCAATCCATCGTTTGAAAAAAAATTTGTCCCAGGTTGCAACCTTCTTTCCAAAAAAAAAAAAAAAATTAAGATGTAAGGAAGGTAATAAAGCTGCTTCTGTGAGGCGCAATATTGTACAATACTCAGAATGTAAGTAGTGAATAATTTATGTAAAGTTCCATTCAATGCAGTGATGTCTTATTTTCATGGCGAGACGCAGGTCATCAGGTCCACTCTTCCGTCTGACCACACAAAGTTTGCTACCTTCCTTTCTCCATCGAACGGAGAAACATGGCAACACTCGAGAGACGAAATAGTGACGACTTGAATTTAGCGCAGAGGCTTCTTTTATGTTTGAGAAACTTTTACTTGTTGTAAATCTACAACAAGGTACAGCCATCTTTACTTCACCTCCGACGGAAAGCTCTTACAAATCCACAGCATCGATCGGGTTTCAATCCGTGAACTTGGGTACAACAGCCCTATATGCTAACCGTCATACCACTGAAGTCGCCTAATGTTTCATTGGTGTTCAAAAACTTTTAATTACTTTATTTCATAAGAAAAGAATCATTTTGTAAAGTACTTAAAGGATAATTAGAGTAAAGTACTTTCAGTGATTTTAGGGAACGGGAAGTTCTATTCCAAGTGACATGAAGCTATGACACAAAGCATGTTAGCTAAACAAACGTATTTTCCAACGTAGAAAAGCTTATCTGTGAGCTAGTGTCTGAATGCACGAAGTACATGTAAACACCAACACCCGGACGAGTCAACTAAGAGATGAGTAAATAACAAAATAGGAGCATTCCTTATAATGAATTCCTGGTAGACAAAATTAATGAAATTCGTTAACACGTTCTCGTCATTCAATTTCCGAGGTACAAAAATAAATACGAAGAAAATATTTAGTAGTATTTCCTAAAACTAAGCTTTACGCAATGCTCGAGTAAGTACTAATGTAATTTCAACCAGCGTTCTCTCTGTGTATAATAATAATAATAATAATAATAATAATAATAATAATAATAATAATAATAATATGCCATTTACAACTGGTAGCCTTCAACAAACAACACACAAGGATACTATCTAAACAGGCAGTTTGTTCATCTGACAATATTTTCTTACTTGCCGAAAATTTGATAAACGTTTTAATGAAGTAAAAATGTGTTCGGTCTCTGAATGAAATCTCCGGATGCACCAGAATTTGTATACACTATTCAAAACGTCTTAAATTTGAAATAAACCTGACTGTTACTATGCACATAATCTCTGGCAGATATACCTGTTATTATTCACATTTATTTCCATTTAGAAGTAAACTTAGTTTTTTTCACAATACAAAGTATTTACTTATAAAATAAATTTTTTGTCCCATGATTGTATAAAGAATTTTTCTCGGCAAAAATAATTATATTAACTGTTCGGGGAAGAAACGTACGACAGCATATACTCCCTCGAATTAATTGTAACGAATTCATAATATTTTAATATTGCAAGTTATCATAACGTTATCATAACGTTCGTCTCTTGAACAATTCTTAACGAAATGACCCTCGAGAGAGAAAATACTTCTTTAATCTTTTAAAATTAACTTTTTTTAAGCTGAAAATGACACATCGGCAATTTAACTGAGCTTATTGTGCGCTATACTTGCAAATACATTGAAGAAAAAAAAGAACGCGGGACCTCCAGCTCTTCCTACAAGGAATTTACCAACTGACGTCGTTTACAGCAACAGGGCATTTGAAATACTATCTCATGTTCTGTCGTTTTGAACACTCATACAATTCTCTCAATGCATTGCGAACACCACCCACATTTCAAGAAAGTACACGATTTAAATTTCTAATATTGATGGTTAGATTGCATTATGAAATAATTGTCTAGCATCGATATTAAAGTTGTAAGTCAGGTTCCAAAAAATTTGAACTTAGTCATTATTAACTCCAACTTACGCTAAAATATTTTTTGAAAGGCTACATTAAATGCTTTAAACATCTCAACATTCACAAACAGATAACATTTAGAAAGAAATCTCCATATTTCGTAACTACGGATGGTAAAAAGACATAGATGTTTTTAAAACATCGATGTTTCCACCAGCAACATCGATATTTTGTTTTCAATATTTTCTTCACATCAATATTCTGTTGCAAAAACATCGATGCTTTTTTATCTTTTGTAAATAAATGGGTTTAGACACGTTGTAGAGTATCAGTAATCGACAGCAATATCGCTGTTTTGCCTCATCCTCTTTATCACCCTACACATTTCGCCTATGCAATCTGAGGAAGTTTGGAAGCTGCTCGTGTTATGAATGTATGTTATCGCCAGGCGTGTCATTGCCTGAATCGACAAGTAAACACAAAATCGATAGCGAAACATGATGTTCTTTATTGTTAATTTTATTCGATAATAATTTGTACACACTACTACTAACACGCTGGTAACCAAACAGTAAAATATATCCCTTTTACGTACTGAAATTAAAAATGGATAGGAAAATAGCATGTTTATTAGTCTATAGTTAAAACATCGATGTTTTCCCGTCGATGTTTTCATCGACATCGAAAACTCGTTAGCGATGTATGGAAACATCAATGTATCGATGTTTTGGTAAAATTTGCCATCACTATCCATAACGCATATCTATGTTATTTCGAGCGATAGTCAACGCAGCCGTCTCCGCCTCTCAAAGCCACGAGTAGTATTTGGCTGTAAAAGAAATGCCAGGAGACTTGTAAAACTAGTAAACTTGAAAAACAGCACTAACTTTCTCGCCCTATTTTCACGCAAAATTAAGGGAAAAGTACCTAAACTTTTGAAAAATTGTACATGACTATATTTCAAAATCTCTCTTTAAGGAACAGATTTCATTGAGGAAAAAATATCTTTCTTTAATATTTTAGTTGTAAGAAGACTTCGAAAAAAAATTGATTTTCGAAAAATCCGGGTTTTTAATAAACATGAGATCTGCATCCTCGTAAACGTCCTTTACACTACCAAACAACAACATTTATTCAAAAACGATGGAGCCATTATTTCTTAATTTTGAAAATGTCAAAGGGGCTTCATGTAAAGTATCCCTCAAAACTTAAAATTTGAGTTTCAAATTCCAAGAGTCGCGACATCAGCCAGGTCAATTGAGGAATATCAAAATCGACTGAACGGTGTAGGCGCTGTTCACAGGCGGACAGACGGACAGACGGACAGACGGACAGTCGGACAGTCGGACAGTCGGACAGTCGGACAGTCGGACAGTCGGACAGTCGGACAGTCGGACAGTCGGACAGTCGGACAGTCGGACAGTCGGACAGTGGGACAGTCGGACAGTCGAACAGTCGAACAGTCGGACAGACAGACGTTCACCCATCATGCGATTTTTCGGTATCAAGGACCCACAAAAGACGGATTCTGACTACACCAGTGTTAGAGGTTTTTTTCTAAATTTAGTAACTGAATTTATCCTTTTTTTCGTTATCAGGCGATGCAATATGGGTTTTTCTACCGAAAATAGTTTAACATCGCCGTTTTTTCGCGCAGCATTACATAGCTCTCCCGTCTACTTCGTAGCGAGAAAGAAATATTAGAGAGCGCACGATCTTGCCAGGGGAGAAAAAAATGTCCCCAATCGATGTTAGGAGGTCACAGTCTTACCAGCGCTACCACACGAAAGTTTGCTAGACGCAAGGAGAGGAGGAAATTCAATTTTAGCTGACAACCAATTCTACCCTACGGATTGACCGCGAGGTAGGGTCCTTTTACGGCTATCGTTCTTTTATTCTATTCGTTCCTATTTAGCTATGAAAATTACTTTGTCGTTTGTAATTGAGTGAAGCAGAACTTTTTTCATGATGTGCAGAGTGTCTTAGAGGTGCTAATTTGCTGACTTCTAATTTCGAAGATAATTTTAATATAAGGAAAACTGTTAATTATGTTTCACACATTTTATACAAACGTGTGACCTAATTTAATATCTCATCACTTACACGCGACAACGTAAACGTGTATTTCACTTACAATTTTGCTTCTATACCAGTCAGTAAAATACAGTAAGTTCTCCACCCTGTAATGATTAAGATAATAACTGGAATCTGTAGGATGTTTTCTTGTGAAGGGATAAGTGATAGAGCATAAAAAATATAATTTATAAAAGTATTTGCACGGGCGCGCAAATTAAAATTTCAACTATTGGTCGAAGAGAAATATCCTTGCTGGCTTTGTTTTCTGTTGTTGTTTTTTCATCGAACAAAAATCTTGTTTCGAAACTGTCCAATATGATTCCAACATATTTAACATACACCCAAAATTATCTTGGGGACCAGATGTTACAACGTATAATTTCTTTTTCTCTCTTTTGTGTAGAAAGTTCGCAAACATACGAAAGTTCTTAAAATTAGAACGGTAATAAATACATCCCATTTTAAGATTCACGTTTCTCGGAAATTGTTTCTTGTATAAAGTTACTTAACTATCACTACTTTTTATTACTTTCTAATGATATTGTGTTTCTATTGCATATTACTTCGAAATACATTATTTTATGCAAACATACAAAACATTAATTAACAATTTCATATTAGTTGAATTTTTTTAAAAGTCAAGTTTCACTCTATTTCTTGATTCTTTAACTTTCATCCTGTAGCCTTTAGCTGCTATCGAAAATCGGCCAGCTTCGGGATTCGAACCCAGAATATTGCAGTATCCGTCTCTTCAATTCGATTTCATGTCATGTCACAGAAATCAATTATATTTGCCCTCTTTTTCCCAATACTGACTAAAGTGCGCCGTTGGCGTGGAGCAGAGGCAAATGGCCCGTCGGCTGGGGGTCATCCGCAACGCGGGCCGTAGAGGTTAATTTCGCGTGCGTCGCCGGCATTCATCACGGAACTACTAACTGCCCCCTGCAGAAACACTTTGCGTTTTTAGGCCGCCCCACTCTGCTTCCGCCGCGACGGGAAAACAATTTGGTAAGTGGTCATATGTAATCGCCTGAGAGTTCTTTCCGTTAACACCCACCACTGCGAGTGCCTCAGGCTGGGCGGAGACTTTGCTCTCGCAAGAAACGTCGATATTCTTGAGGGGGATAAATCACGCGACAAAGAAAACGCGTCCACTAGCGCTTGCTGACTCTAAATGATCTAAGAAAGATTATTACTCCGACGAAAGGCTGATATTATCAAACACTTAGGTGACGTGACGCATATTTTGAGGCAATGCAAACGAATTTTGGTTTAGTATGTAGGGTGTAATTTTGTGACAAAGCAAAAACTCACCTAACTGTATAAAGAATGACAGGTGAATGCATGAAGTCACAGCACAAAGATACATTAAATAACTCATTTCTTGAAGAATTTGATACTACGATAAAATAATTAAATTTATTTTCGTTTTAAAAGATATTCGGATTCTTTTGGCAATTAAATTATTATATCCAATGAACTAAAATTTTTTAAACAAATTATCTGCAAGAAAATCAAAATCTTGAATAATCTAATAGTACAACAAAAGCTTTTAGAACATTATACTAAAACATTTAATTCTGTTACATGCAATATTAATTAGCAATTTTTCATTTTCTCAAAAGAAACAATGTGAAATGTGAACTATTTGGGCTCGTATTTTTCAATTCAAGTTAGAAACATTATTAACGAGTATAGAGGCTTTCAAGAACGAACCGCATGTTTACAGAGGAAGTACCTAAAAATAATGTCAAAGTTGAAAGTCAGCGTTGCATAAATATCTTGAAAATTTATTTCGCGGTTACGTAGGTTCAGAATTTAAATTGTTAATGTTTCTAAAATTTCATATAATAAAACATTTCTGATTATACGAACTGGTTTAAGTGATTTCGCGCCATGATGTTACACCAAGAATAAAAAATTACAAAAAAATACGAGAGGTCGGGAAATAAAATGCAAAAACATGAAATAAGAATGGTGATGTGAATATCACATGGTAAGTCACGTAGCGACATAAAATAAGCTCATGTTTCTTTCATGAATTGTTTAACCTTTGTCAGTTCTTGACTCAACTCCCAAGTTTGGATAATTATAACACGTTTGAAACAAACGCAAAAGCTTGCAGAGCATGCTTAGGGATATCTAGAAGACAAAACCAACAATGCAGTGGCTATTTTGCACAAAGAAGTAATGACGAACATAATAATTAAAGAAATAGACGAGGTCACAAACAAATTGAAAGATCAAACAAACAAGAATGATGTTAAGAATGATTCATGATAAATCATGTAGTAACATAAAACTTCCATTTTTTACTTCGTTTTAACCTTTGGTAGCTCTTTCCTAAGCCACCTGACTCAGATAATTATATCACGTTTGAAATAAACTCAAAAGCTTTTTCAGCAAGCTTCAGTAAATCCGTGCGACAAAGTCGGCAATAAAACGGCAAATCTCTCTTCAACGACTCTTGTCGTCATCCGTACTACGCATTACGCCCCCGCACGCAAATCCATGAACCCCTCCTCCTCACCCGTAACACGCCGCCGTTTTCTACCCTTCCCGCTGAACATGCCCATCCCCTACGTAATCGTCTCACCCACTGTATCGTAATCGTCTCACCCACCATGGAGTAAAGAATTATAGCCTACGCCTCTTTAGTCTATACCGTCACGCTTCCGCCTACACCTCACTAGGCCAATCGCCTCTTTCTCTGCCTCTCTCTTTGAGTCTCTCTCTCGTTTAGTCTCTTTCTCTCTCTTTTAGTCTCTACCTTTCCCTTTTAGTCTCTACCTTTCCCTTTTAGTCTCTACCTTTCCCTTTTAGTCTCTACCTTTCCCTTTTAGTCTCTACCTTTCCCTTTTAGTCTCTACCTTTCCCTTTTAGTCTCTACCTTTCCCTTTTAGTCTCTACCTTTCCCTTTTAGTCTCTACCTTTCCCTTTTAGTCTCTCTCTCTTTTAGTCTCTCTCTCTTTTAGTCTTTCTCTCTCATTTAGTCTTTCTCTCTCATTTAGTCTTTCTCTTTTAGTCTCTCTCTTTTAGTCTCTCTTTTAGTCTCTCTCTCTCTCTTAGTCTTTCTCTCTCTTTTAGTCTCTCACTCTCTTTTACACTTTCTCTCAGTCTCTCTCCGAGTCCCTCTCAGTCTCTCAGTCTCTTTCTCTGCTCCCTCTCTCTCCCTCTCTGTCGCAATCGTCGTGATGTCGGAAGTGCGGAAAAATGAAACGCAGCTCGTTCCGCGTCGATGCGTCCGTCGCCAAAGGGCTCCAACCCTCGCATCACCACCCCCCCTATCCGACCCTTCCGCGAAAGACCGCGCGCAAACCAAAGGATTTTTGCCCTTCGGACAACCGCTTCCCTTCCCCTCCCTTCCCTTCCCTTCCCCCTTCCCCGCCTACACCCTTCGCACTTGCCGAAGTTTCCAACATTCAGAGGGGACCGTCACGTCACTACTGCTGACACCAGGGATTTTTTCTTCTCCCCTAAAATACGTTCTTCGTTAAATTATATCTCAGGAAAATTTGTAGAAAATGTTCAAAACGCCTCAATAAGTTTGAATGTAAATCATTCGATAAGGAGATATGAAAAAGTGTTTTAATCGAAATTTTCCTTCTTTCATTCTCGAGATATTCTTGAATATAAACAGATTTTCGAGCTTAAAATTGACTCGAGAAGTTGTTTGTGACTTTTGAAAAAGTTTGAGCAAACTTTAGAAGCATAACTTTGAAATGTATGATTAAAGTGGATTACTAAATAACTTCCACCGGACTTAAGTCAACTTCTTGCTTGCATGATGTGTATGTGTATTCATCTCACGCATATCAATTTCTGATTCATGTGAACAAGTATAGTTAAAAAATCGTTCATGCAATTGAGGCCGGAGGAAACGTCCAATTTGTTACAAAATTGTTAGAAGAGAGTACGATAATATTGAAATGTGTCGTTGACTATTAGGACATTATTTTCTTTTATTGACATTTCGACAGAATGTTCACGAGAAGTGTCTCGAAAACTTGATTTGCAGATAGATAACACCAAAGATGTTTAATTATGGAGAACCTGCAATTAGGTAGATGTATGTAATCATGATAATTTAAAGAGGGAAAATGGACTGGAGGTACAGAAGTGAAGGTAGCTAGTTTCGTTTCGGTTGTAGGTGTTTTAGTATAAAAAGGGAGGGGATAAAGAAGAGTTTTAAGTAAGTAATTGTTTTAATTAATTAAATTACTTGCTCTTGGTTTGATCCGTGGCCTTCAGCAGCCATGTACGACAGATTTATTAGTACTATTACGTAATTAGAGTAAAGTCGTAGGCTTCCGCGGCCAGAGTCATGTAAATGATCTTGGCTGTCCAGGTGACGCCGCGTGGAAGGCTGTGTTGCCGACGTTTCGACCACTTGTCGTGGTCTTCCTCAGGGCTGTTGTGAAGAGGAAGACCACGACAAGATGGTCGAAACGTCGGCAACACAGCCTTCGACGCGGCGTCACCTGGACAGCCAAGATCATAATTAGAGTAGTTTAATTGGAGCACATTACATTATGTGAAAAGACTAAACACATTTAGTCTGCTTAACGTGGGTCAAGAATTACCCTGAGAAGTTTTCTTTTCAAATGCTTTCGTCGGTAATTCTGTTTTATGAGATAGAAATGAGTGGCTGGCAGTATTGGAGGTACTTGACAGCGGAATTTTGACGATAGAAGAAAGAAATGTACCGAGAGATGTGATAAGGCGTTCTTGTTGCACTAGGTAGTTTACGATAAACAAAGGTACTATTGGGATTATTCTAAGGAATGTATTTTTAAAGGTTTGCATTTTGAAAGTGTCGATTTCAGATGCTGCGGTTCATAGCTTAATATTGAACGCATTATGGATTGGTAGAGATGTAAATGTGTAATTTAAGTGGGGATGAGTTATTATGTAGGAGATATAATTGATGTGTTTTAGTGGTCAGTGGTTCTGTGCGTGACGTTTGTCGACACGTAAATCGTCTATCGAATAACACTCCGAGGTAATTGGCCGAAGCGTTTGCGGGAACTCATAATTTCATGAATCATGGTCTTCGGAGAGTGAATATTTTCCCTCAACTCTTGCTTGTGTTTATTTGAACAAGACATTTTTAAGCCGAATAGGAAAATGGGGTGGATATTATTTAAGATCTTCCACTGATTCTAAGTCTCGCGTAGTAGTGTAGATTGTTGTGTTGTCTGCAAAAGAGGCAACCATATTAATTGTAAACGTGCTACGTCCACGCAACGTAATTTATAAAACTATTTTATTTATGCAACTTTTTATGCCTACTCGACCTTTTATGTGCTACGTAGCATTAAGTGTAAGTATTTCAATGCCAATCATACCATTCCTTTCCATAACAACAACGCAAAAAAAGTGAATTTATCATTAAAATCCATCATCATTGCACTCGGTAACGAAAAACTCCCCAAAATTAAATAAGTTATTAATGATCAATTTTCACGATATTTACAACTTTCTTTAAACTATTAAAGGAAAACTACGTATTCAGCTACAAGACTTTTCTTCATTATCATTAAAAATTGTCGGGAATACATCACCGTTTGATGTGGAGGAATTCCATCTTTTGAAGGTCTCATATCGGAGAAATCGGTTGCTTACCTGTAACAGAAAGATAAAATATTCATAAGAAATGACACTTAATTACATTCTCGAAAACGTAATTGACAAAGTTTGAAAATACGTATATGTTAAAGAAAAGGATCAAACGGAACTGATCACTCAAAATAATGGCGTTTAATATTATGGTAAGATTCGCTGCTTGGAAATTGAAAGAATATATCACCTGATCACTGATGTGCATCACACCACGTATGGGAAACGTATGTATTTCTTTCTTTCTAAAACAATTTTTATTAACGAGATAATTTTAATATATCTAGAAACACATCGCTCAAATAAGAAACAGTAGCAAGTAGTGGACAGATAAAAGAACTCCCATCCACTATCAATGATTGAGGTCAGAAAATTAATTTCTTTTCATATATGTTGTTTGTTTACGCCAACAAAATTCGAAAATTAAAAGCAGCGCTCCTGTAGTTACACGTTTTGTAGATTTAAAAAATAATCTAAAAGTAACTCTACGGTAATTATATATCAATCAACTACAGACGGCTTCGTAATATCACCTTTAAAGCACCGAGGACAGAGCTAGATTTGTTTTGCTGATTTACACACTACGTAGAAATTCACAATCTTTTCACTTTTTTCGACGTGCGATTACAGAAAGGAATTAAACGTAATTCGTCGAGATATTGAGCAGCAGCCAATAATCCAAGCTAGTATATCTCCTGATATTTCGTCAGCAAGGGACGAACGCACACAGTACAAGTAACGCCAAATTTAGACATCAAAACATGCAGATCATTAGTCTCTCCGTTCGCAATTCGCACGAAACGAATTTTTAATTGTATCACGCCCCCGCATGAATATTATTAATTGACAGAAGTTCCAGACAGACTGCAACGAAGCGTGCTTCGCTCTTTCTGGATGCACGTAAAACCCACGCAACGTGCGTGAGTCACGCAATATCTTCCTTCCTTCCTTCCACCAACCAACACGGCAATCCCATTCCGGCGGACTCCGCGGCGGAACTCAAAGGACGAATCACATTCAGATTCACCGAGTGACAGAACCCCGATCTAATAATAACACGGAATCCTCCCACTCACGGACGGAATGGCACACCCTCAGCCATCGAATTTCTATTGTTACCACTGTCCGTCAAACCGGCCGCACGGCGCCGCCCCGCCGCCGGCCGGCCCCGGCGACGCGACGGCGGCCGGCTATTTTTAGAAGTAGTATGTCGCAACCATGCGTGCGAGATGCGTGGGCAGGGTGCGTGAAGCAAAGCGGGAGCGGCCCTTCCTCTCGCCGCCTTTGCGCTCCCTCGCGCGTGCATGCGTGCGTGCGAGCGTGCGTGCGTGCGTGTGGCAGCCCGCCCCTACCTTCCCCCAGCGTGGCCGTGTCGGGCGTCCGCTGCCTTTGACTAACTGCGCGTGGCGCAAACGAAGGCGGGAAAAAGCCAGAGAGGACGCCCGCCCGCCCGCCCTCCGCCCTTTTCACGGGCCCTGCGGCGGCTGGCCGGCGCGGTGCGGCGATGGGAGCGGCAGCGGTGGGAGGAGCGGTCGCCGTGATGGAGATTAATGGTGGTGGGAACGGAGTTGCTGGTAATGGAGGCCCATGGGATGTTGGTGTTGTTGAGAATGTGGGTCGAGATGAGTGTACAGCAATGTTTGCAGCTGTTTGGGTAGCGGAGTGACTTGACGAGTAGGGAGCGGCATGGATAGTGGTATTGAAGGAGTAGTGCATAGTGATTGGGATAACGTGAACAACAATATGAGTAGCGGTGGAGGTAAACGATGGGTACCGGTGTGGATAAAGAAGTGGATAGGAAAGTGGTTAATGGTATGGGTAGCATTATAGGCGGTAATATTGATAACGGGTTGAGTAGTGGTGTACGTAGTGATATAATTGATTTATTGATTGATTGTTAGAGATTCCGGGCGCGTCAACTACTGAGATCATTAGTTCCGTACGTGTAGGGCATGTTTTTTATTGGGAGGTGGCAGTGATCTTCGCTCAATGTATGGCGAGATCCAGCGCCGACCTACCACAGTCTAGCGGAGTTTCCCCTCAACCAGGTATCTCCCACCAGCGGACCACCGCCTCAGCCGGGACCAGCTCTAAGCTCCCGACCGGTCTCCCGGAATATGTGGTAGTGTAGTATATGTTAGTATAAGTGTGTGTAAGGGGAGAGGATAGGGCAAAGAAAAGGAAGGATAGATCGCGTGCGGTCCGTGACCCGTTTGTTAGGGTACTGCTCCGGCATTCGCCTGGTGTTGATCGAAGAAACCACGGAAAACTACCGATCAGAGCAGCCGATCGCTAAAATTCTCCTCCAGACAAGGACTGAATTACCTTCCAAGCTAGTGTCGAAAATCCTGGCGCTGTCGGGACTCGAACGTAGAACCTCACTATCAGAGGCACTGCAGTGACATCAGTGGATGCACTGAGCCACCGCTCCCGGTGAATATGAGAGGAGGTAACGGAGACAACTGTAATACGAAACGAAGGAGGCGAAGACGGATGTAGCTAACGTGCTCTGTGTTGCGAGGAGCAGTGGCTGAAGACAAAACTTGGATTAAAGGAGAACAAGCGATTGTAGAGCAACTTTCAGCAGTAGCCGCGTCTTCAAGCAGTTGGAGAAACGCCTTGAGGAGACCTGGGACGAAGGCGTGATTAAATAAAAATAAAATAAAATAAAATAAAATAAAATAGAATTTAATATAAAAGAATATATGATAGAATAGATATAAAAAATAATAGAATAAAAAGGAAGAGCATCGGGAAACGTCTGAAAGAGTGGCATCGCGTGGCAAAGTCATGGTGATGGAGAATGTTAGTGATTCCGAGCGCGTCAACTACTATGGTCATTAGTCCCGTACGTGTAGTGAATGTTTCTTGCTAGGGAGGTGGTGGTGGTCTTCCCCCGCTGGATGGCCAGATCCGGCGCCTACTGGCTGGGTTTTCCCCAACCAGGTCTGTCCCACGAGCGGGCACCGCCCCAGCAGGGACAAGTTCTAAGACCCCGACCAGTCTCCCGCAAAGCCATGGTGCGTGAGCCCATGATTGGATATGTGTATGAAGGTTTGAATGCATAAAATTCATTATGTAGGAAGGGACGTGTAAATTGTAGTTGCGAGAGAATTACGCAACAAACTGGAAATTCCCATTTGTGATTATGCGTTAATGAAATCTGGAGAAGGATTTTACTGAAGTATCGTTGTGAAGGCGTTTAAAATGCGAAGCGGGGGAAGAAGGCAACGCAGCGACGGTGAGAGAACGAGGACAGGTGAAGATTCGAATTATGATGGAGATGGATTACAAGAAACATTGGTTAAGAAGGATTCCAGAAGTGAAACAGACGAGACAATTACGATAAACCAAGAATGAAAAGCCAGGTAGGGATTGTGAATGACTGAAGAAGAAACAATACAGTGTTCGCAGGTCAGGTCAGGGCGACCGGCTTTCGGGGTCGGAGTGAAGTGGCACAAATGGACGTAACCACCCGGGAGTGACGAATGTAAGGAGTAGGATTCATTAGGAGGAGCGAAGAGTGCGGAAGTGACTGGGATGGTGGAAGCGACGGGGCGATGGGGAGACGAGGACGATTGATTGATTTTTTCGTGTTTCCGGGCGCGTCAACTGCTGTGGTCATTAGTCCCGTCAGTGTAGTGCATGTTTTTTCTCCTCGGGAGATGGCGGTGATTTCCCCCCGCTCAATGGCGAGATCCGGCGCCGACCTACCGTCGGCTACTGGGGTTTCCCCCTAACCAGGACTCTCCCACCAGCGGGGCACCGCCCCAGTCGGAACGAGCTCCAAGCTCCCGACCGGTCTCCCGGAATATGTGGTAGTGTAGTGCATGTTAGTGTGAGTGTGTAAGGGGAGAGGATAGGACAAGGAAGGGGAAGGACAGATCGCGCGCGGTCCGTGGCCCATTTGGTTGGGTACTGCTCCGGCATTCGTCTGGTAATGTTCGGAGAAACCACGGAAAACTGCCGATCAGAGCAGCCGGCCGCTAGAATTCTCCTCCAGACAGCGACTGAACTCGACCTAGCTGAAAAGCTAGTGTCGAAAATCCTGCCGCTGTCTGGACTCGAACCTAGGACCTCCCGGGAGACGAGGACGAGAGGAGGCGGAGCGACGAGGAGATGGAGAGACGGGGAAACGGGGAGACGAAGGGGAAACGAAGAGGTGGGTGACCGGACAACAAAGTGACGGGGGCGATGGGGGTGGGAGAGGCGGAAGCAGCTGGGGTGGGGCGAGCGATGGAGGCGGCGGGAACAACGAAGGTCGTAGAAGCTGCAGGGGCATTGGGATGGCCCGAGCGACGGAGACGCAGGGGGAGAGGAGTCGGAGAGGGTGGGGCCGACGTGGGAAGCTGGCGCGGAAGGGGCAGCGGGGCCAAGGAGTTGATAGGCGAAGGGGGATGTAGGGTGAATGGAGATGGGGGCGACAGGGGAGATGTGACCGACGAGGGTGAGGTGCGACGGGAATGGGGGGGGCGGCGAGGGAGGTGGGGCTGATGGGGAAAGCGGGCGGCGGTAGTGATAATGGTGGTGGTGACCACCACTACCGTCACCACGAGCACCACCACCGCCACCACTACTACCACCACAACTGCCACTGCCGCCGTCACCGCCACCGTCACCGTCACCACCACCGTCACCGCCACCGGTGATGGTGGTGGTGGTGAAGGTGGTGACTGTGACGGTGAAGGTGGTAGCGGTGGAGGCGGTGTTGGTGGTGTTTGCGGTGGCGATGGCGGGGGGGTGGGGGTGACGGTGACAGTGGCGATGGTTGTGGCGGTGGCGGTGAAGGTGTTGGTGGTGGCGGTGGCAATGGCAGTTGTGGTGGTGGTGACGGTACTGGTGGCGGTGGCAGTGTAAGTGGTGGTGGTGGTGCTGGCGGCGGTGGCGGTGTGGGTGTCGGTGGCGGTGACAGTGGTAGTAGCAGTTGTGGAGGTGGCGGCGGTGCAGGCGGGGGGGACGGAGGTATTGGAGACCTAGGGGGCGTGGCCGTGGGAAGCATTGGCGGCAGCGGGCGAGTCGCAGGGGCGAGGGCGCGGAGAGGAGCGGCGGCGAGTGCGCTTTGATCAGCGAATTACCCGCCGGTCATTTGCCTCGGCCTCATTGCTCATCTGGGCGCACCGCCGAGCGGCGGGCGCCGGCGAGGGCGAGGGCGAGGGCAAGGGCGAGGGCGAGGGCGAGGGCGAGGGCGAGGGCGAGGGCGAGGGTGGCGGCGGCAGAGGTGGCCACCGTGTTGCAGGGGGCGGAATGAAGCAACCGGAGGCAGACGGGGGATAAAAGCAGGGTGTTCAGCATACTCGTTTTCACATTCCACTAGGCTCCTACAGGCAAGTGCAGATAAGTAATGTTGCAGCAAAACCCACTGACATTCTAAAGAACGTTTTCATGTATAGTCGGAGGTTGCGAAGCGTATACTCACGTCGTTAGTAGAAGTCAAATTTACTTATTGTTGCAACAATCAGAAAACAAAATATCAAATTCCGGAAATAAAATGAAAAATTGTATCTATCATTTACTATAGACATACGCTTATTAATAATATATTTTTTCTCTCTATCAAAAAACATACAATTCTGGTGAAAAAGAACAGAAACCAGACAAAATGAAAAGTCTGAAAAACTGGAATGGCAATCGGGGTGGAGGGCAGCAGAAGAGGACATGCCAACTCCGGCGATTCATTTTGAAATATATTATCTGAACTTACCAATACATTAAAATTCAGTTGTCTGACTCGTCTATTTTTGGATACAAAGAGTTACTGAAAAGAGTCGATAACAGTTTTTTAAATGATCTATTTTATTACTTAAATAGTTTTAACTATAGCTAATCTTATGAATTTTATCCGAAGTATTCAAGTTAAGTCAGAGAGACAGAATAGTAGTTCACTGTGGACGCGCTGAAACACCTACAAAGCACAGTTTTTCTTTAATTCCTCCAAAACATTCTATACGTATCTAGCTAAAAAGGTGTGCTAAAGAGGTATCAATCCTTCATGTATAAAAAAACAACCAACTGAGCTACTGATCACATTTGTAAAGGCCTTAAATCCGTAACAACGCATTTTAGATGCCACCTTCAAGCATTTATTTTTTTCGATTATTGTTTTATTATTATTGTCTTAGAATATTTTGAAGAAATTGAAACGAAAGGTCAGTTCCTCAACAGGCGACCGAGATGCGTCGAATGAAATACCTTTAGCCCATAATGATCAAACGGAAGCGATCTAACCGGGAATGACACACGGACGGACACATAATTTGATTTGATTTGATTTTTTCGTGTTTCCGGGCACGTCAACTGCCTTGGTCATTAGTCCCGTTAGTGTAATACATGTTTTTTCTCGTAATATGCGCGGTGATCTTTCTCCGCTGGATGACGAGATCCGGCGCCGACCTACCGTCGGCTAGTGCGGTTTCCCCCTAACCAGGACTCTCCCACCAGCGGGGCACCGCCCCAGCTGGGACAATCTCTAAGCTCCCGAACGGCCTCCCGGAGTATGTGCTAGTGTAGTGCATGTTAGAGTAAGTGTGTGTGGGAGAGGATAGGACAAGGAAGAGGAGGGACAGATCGCGCGCGGTCCGTGGCCCGTTTGGTAGGGTACTGCTCCGGCATTCGCCTGGTGTTGATCGGAGAAACCACGGAAAAACTACCGATCAGAGCAGCTGGCCGCTAGAATTCTCCTCCAGACATCGACTGAATTCGACCTAGCTGAAAAGCCAGTGTCGAAAATCCTGCCGCCGTGGGGAGTGGGAACCTAGGACCTCCCGGTCAGAGGCGCTGCAGCGACATCAGTTGATGCACTGAGCTACCGCTCCCGGACACATACATGTTACCTGTTTACTACAGGAATGTTCGAGAATAGGGCGACTCAAGGCAGTGAACTGTAGTTGTGAAATGGTAAGACAACTTGTAAATACTAGAATAAAAATTAGTTAAATGTAAATGTGTTGGAAAGCCAGTATTGCCTCTCAATCTCTTATCCTCAGAATAGTTTCACATACTACATAGTAGATTAGTATATTTTTTTAAATATTAATTTACGCACTTTTCTTCTAACATTATGTTAAAACTTATTCGTATTCGCAAACCGAAATAAAATATATATTTAGGAAATATAGACGAATGATCCCGTCCGGAGAGAAAAGTTAATGAAAACATCCCATATTAGTTCCCTCAAATATATGCAGATTAACTTAAAATAAATGTCAAGATGGTGGAAGGAGGATAGGGGCGTTGACCAGGTACCTCTGACCCTCACGCAGCCGGGATGTCGCTAGCATGCTATGTGTATTTTGTGACTGACATATAAGCAATATATGTACATTTCAGTTGTAAAATTTTATTGAGATAGTTCAAGAGATAAACGGGAAAAGAAGCATTATTATGGACAGGAAGAGAGTAAGGTTATCAGTAGGTGGCGGATTGGTCAATAAAATGCTCTTAAAATGTTTTCAAAATGCTCTAAAAGAGAAAAAAAGACGTAAAAAATGTAATTAAAACCAATTCTGATGAACAACTGAAGCTGGTTACTGATGTAATTGAGGCTTCTTCTATTCGTTCAAGTGAACTCAGCTTTCAAACTTTTGGTTTGGACTGTTCTTAAACAGAAACTCTCTGTCTTTAGTTACTCCGAAATCGGCTGGACCGCGAATGACGCTGACAGACGTCACAGGAACCTTAGATTACACTATCACATTGGCTGACATTACAACTTATGAACGAAGAAATCGAATAGACTACTAGGTAAGGTACTCAGAAATTCTATGGAAAAAAATTTCTTGCATCTCGTAAATATTATTTGAAGCAAGTACCATTAAAATGACGTCAAAATTGATAAAATCGGCAAAAATGCATTAAAAATGACGGTAAAGGTTAAAAAGTGACTAGTTGAAATCAACAAAAAATGCAAAAAAAATGGCGCAAAAAATAGGTCATTTCCTTCTGTCATAACATAAAATGAATTTCTATACTTGTTCTAAAGTGAAAAGAAAAAATGACACTTCACTCAAATCCGCCCCCTAGTTATCAGTAACCGGTTACGACTAAGACTACACGCAAAGGAAGCGGGCAGAGACTGCGAGGGGCGCAAGTGAATTCAGCCATGCGGAAAGAAGACAATGTGGTGAACGGAGAAACGTCACATCAGAAGGTGAGAGCGGAGGCAGGCAAAGCGAGTAGAAACAATAGATAAGGGCGGATAAGGAGAGAGTGAATGTTAAATGACCGTGCGCTGTGAATCCTAAAGCAATATATTGCCACAAAGTCAAGAAAACATTTTTGTAGCTAAATAGATGACTGACCGCAAAATGGAACTCATTTACAAAATGCATATTATTTAATGCATTCAATTCATTTAAATATTCGAAAAAAGGAACTTATTTTAAAGTTCAGTAATGCATCATACTCATGTAATTATTTAATGAATTGCTTGAAGTAACACATAACATTTTAAATGTGTAATTTGGGAGAAAAACGAAAAAAAGAACGAGATAATTGTGAACACTTTGGCTGAAGGTTATGTTCTACTTTATTCTTTTACATCAGTTCTGATGTGTTTCTTGGCTCAGCTGTAATGTTTTTAGTACAAAATTGTATTGATACAAACAAACATAGTTTGCGATTTATTTGCAGCACTTTTTAAAGGTCTTTTTAAGCTCGTCACTTTCTTTACTAAACATATTTTCAATTCGAAAATAAACAACGCAAAACCCTGAGATCAAGATCCTTTTTGTTTATTCAGACATAGTGAAACATTCTGATCAAGCTTTCCGCATTAGACTTGTACAGTGCGGCAGTATCAAAGAATAGCAACGACGAAGAGGTGTGAGGAGACGGAAGATAGGATGGGGTAGAGAACAGAATGGGCCAGTGAGAAGAATTCGTATGTAAATCTGACATTTTGTTTACACGACTGTATACTTCAAATTCGACAACTGAAACCCTATATCTTCCTTTGCGCGGCAATAGCAAAAGAGATCAGAGCTTAGAGACAGTCAGAGACGCCAAAGGATGAGAAACCGGAGTCGACGATAGATTGATTGACTAAAGTTCCCGAGCATGTCAACTGCTACGATAATTAGTCCCGTTAGTGTAGCAAATATTTATGAAGGTGTTCCCTCCCCCCTGAATGGTGTGGAACAGCGCTGACCTGCATGTCGGCTGGCCGAGGATTGTCGTTTCCAGAAATCTCCCCAGCAGGGCACCGCCCCAACCGGATCAAACATTAAGCTTCCGAATGATATCTCGACATGTACAGCAGTGTCATGCATTTAAGTGTAGGTGCGTGTTTAAGGCGAGTGGATAAGGCAAGGAAGAGGAAAGAAAGGTCGCGCGCGTCTATGAAACATTTGATTTGGTACTGCTCCAGCATTCTCAGAAATCACGAGAAACTGCCGACCTGACAGCCGTCCGCTATAATTCTCCTCCAAGCAGCGACTGAATTCGCACCAGCCATGTAGCGTCGAAAATCCGACACCGCCGGAACTCGAACCCTAGGACCGCCCGGTCAGAGTCCCTTTTGAGTCAGCGGCTATTCTGGTTCGGAGCGAAACTCAACCGATCCGAGAGTAGAGAACAGATATGAGTTTGATTGATTGGTAGTGATTCCGAGCGCGTCAACTAACGAGGTCATAATTGCCGTAAGCGTAGTGAAAGTTTTTTCATTGGGCATTGCGGTGATATTGCCCGCTGGATGGTGAGATCTGGCGCCGATCTACCGTGGACTAGACAGGTTTTCACCAACTAGGGGTCTTCCATCAGCGGGGCACCGCCCCAGCCGGGACATACCCTAAACCCCCCACCGCTCTCCCATCAGGTGTCGTAGTGTAGTGCATGTTAGTGTAAGTCTGTGTGTAAGGGGTGAGGGTAGGACAAGGAAGAGGAAGGAAAGATCGCGCGCGGTCCGTAGCTCGTTTGTTAGGGTACTGCTCCGTCATTCGCCTGGTGTTGATCGGAGAAACCACGGAAAACTACCGATCAGAGCAGCCGGCCGCTAGAATTCTCCTCCAGACAGTGACTGAATTCGACCTAGCTGAAAAGCTAGTGTCGAAAAACCTGCCGCTGTCTGGGTTAGGGTGCGGTTCCAGCATTCGCCCAGTATGAATCGGAGAAACCATGGAAAACAAACCGATCAGAGCAGCCGGCCGCTAGAATTCTCCTCCTGAATTCGACCTAGCTGAAAAGCTAGTGTCGAAAATCTGTGGGTACCATTCGCCTGGTATGATCGGAGAAACCACGGAAAACTACCGATCAGAGCAGCCGGCCGCTAGAATTCTCCTCCAGACAGTGACTGAATTCGACCTAGCTGAAAAGCTAGTGTCGAAAAACCTGCCGCTGTCTGGGTTAGGGTGCGGTTCCAGCATTCGCCCAGTATGAATCGGAGAAACCATGGAAAACAAACCGATCAGAGCAGCCGGCCGCTAGAATTCTCCTCCTGAATTCGACCTAGCTGAAAAGCTAGTGTCGAAAATCTTGCCACCGTCGTGACTCGAACCTAGAACCTCCCGGTAAGAGGCACTGCAGTGACATCAGTTGATTCACTGAGCCACCTCTCCCGGTAACAGATGTGAGCAGCGGGTCGCGTCCATGGGAACACAAGGCGGAGGTGCGTGGAATGGACGCGGGCGACGAGGGGTGTCGGTGGCCTTATTAATATTTGGACAGCCGCCGGCCCTTAGTCGACCATCTATTTCGGAGTGTTATTCCTCGCGGGAAAAGGCCACTTCGCGGACGCTGCTTACTTTGGGCGCGAGGTCAAAGGTTGAACCAACAAGCGCGGGTCTCCGGGCCCCTCCCCCTGCACGTGGATGCACGCACGACGCAGTGGTCCGTGTCACAAATCCTTCGCGACGGCGATGGTGTCACGGTTAGCGTATCGGACTGTTGTACCCAAATTTGCGGGTTCGAACCCGATGGAGGCCATGGATTTTTAAGGGCGAGAAAATCCTTCGTACGCCTTCCTTCGGAGGAGAAGTACAGCCGGCTGTCCCATGTTAGTACATTTACTGCATGTAAAAGATCCTCAAGCCTAAATGATGCCTCTGAGCTAAATTCAAATCGCCTGTCGACGAGCCCAAGTAATACCTTCTTTCTCCCATGGTTGGTGAAAGGAGCGTAGCGGAATTTGCGTGGTCAGGCGGAAGAGCAGGCCTCATGGCCTGAGTCTCGCCACGTAAAAAATAAGGCAAATTCAATTCAATTCCACTTTTCCTTCTCACTCTTCCCTGGCTCTCCTCTGTTTCTGTCTCCTTCACTTTCCAGCCGAGGCAGTACGGAAAATTTCTTCGTTAGGAACATGGAATGAGGTAATGTCTACCTTAAAGGAAGAGATGATTGATTATAATAGCTATAAATATGGCGGTGTTACGGAGTTTCAAGGCAGAAGTACAGAAAACGTCTTCGTTAGGAAAGAGGAATGAGATAATATCTAAGGTAAAGGAAGAAAAGGTTGATTATAATAGCTACAAAGATGGTGGTGATACCGAATCTCATGACTGCAGGACTAACATTTGCAAGAAACAATCTCTTATTCAACATAATTCAAGAGTGGAAGTTTTACATATGAGTAAATGTACCCTGAGATTTAGGTATTTAGTAGATAATTATATCTTAATCTTTAAATCATTTATTTTCAAAATGAATTTTTTCCAAATTTTTACAATTAATAATAAATATTATATTGAATGCATTACTATTAATTTATCTGAAAACTGAGAAAGGCTGAAGATCCTACTTCTATGCAGATCTATTCGCTGTACTTATTACCATATTGTTCCTTTTTAAAATCATATAAATGACTGAACATTCTACTCCTCACTCATCTGCACATCATATGCAGCATATGTCAGTAAATATTTTACATCGATAGTGTGAAATACTTACATAATGAATTATAGTCATCCTTATCAATGCACTAGGTGTGTTATTGGGAGTCCAGAAAGTATAAAATTTAAATTTAAATGTGAATACAATGAATGATTTTCTAATACTTACATTGTATATACACATAATTTTACAAGTCCATATAGCTATTTGCTTTTAAAATTGAAATAAGACGAATTAAGAAAAAAATAATCAATTGTAACGGCTAACAGTTAAATAACAATTGCGACTTCTCTATAATTAAAATCTGAAAAGTGCGTCTCTAAAATTGAGTGTACTACACAAGTGCAGAATGGAGGAAAGCTCCTCCTTTAAAATTAGAGTGAAACTAACTAGTTCTGAAGCACCACTAGATTCTTTCTAGCCTTTTTTGTGTTGCGCAGTTAAGTTAAAGCTTAGTTAAATTGCTCGAATGGAAAGGAAGGTTTAGAAAAAGAGAAAAAATATCAAGATGCGACAAGAAGAGAGCAACTTACTCTGGAATTTCCTCTGTCTGGGTAGAATGTACGGAGGGTTTTCGTGGCTTTAGCTTCTTTCTGTTGAAATACATTTCCTCCATGTGAACCGACGAATAATTAATGAAATAGTATTTATCTAAAAGGAGTTTCTTTCAAGTAGAGGATGAAATATTTAATTATTAAAATTAACTCGTGTTTCCAGAAAAAAATACGTTTTTTTAAAATTTTATTAAATTATAATGATGATAATGATTAACATAGTATTTTTTCTTTCACACGAAATTCTACTCATCACTTTCAAGGCGAGTGCAAATTTTCTATTTGTCACGACTGATATACATAGAACATGATGAATCTGTAAGCCAGAGTCGTAGTAAAGCAATTTCACCTTCTTATCCCAAAATTATACGTTGTTATTAGTGTACACTCGTCTTGATCTTAATGTAAAAATGTTATAAGAAACAAGGCTTTTTTGTAGAAACTGTGTAATTCTATGGTTTCAGAGTCATAATTCTAAGCCTTTTTCTCAAACTTTCTACTTAATAACCTCTTGCGACCACGGAAATAATATACACCAAAAATTCGAATTAACGAAAATGATAGAAGCTTTTCAGGAACAGTCTAACATTACAAAAATTCTAGGTATATACTTTTCAATCCTATCCTCAACACTTTTATTCGTAAGAAAGCGTCTGGAAACGTCTTTCACTGCAGTTAATCGTCAGTAAAGTAACTATAACCTTTTCCTTCACCAAGGTTGGCTGAACAAGAGCTCAGCGGTACGCAAAGTAAAGTTAAATAAGTAGGAAAAATATCTGAAAACGAAGAAGAAGAAGAAGAAGAAGAAGAAGAAGAAGAAGAAAGAAAAAGACAAAAACGAAGGAGGAAAAAGTTCTACTTGGGTGGAAATTTGGATGCGATGACCACAGCACAAAACAATGGCCACGCTACACCTACCTTCTGCCTACGCATTTGCTTTCGTCCGCCACATTCACCACAGCTTCTTCATTCTAATCGTTTTTGGCTCACGAGAATTACTGCGATATCGTGAATAACGATATCTATCCAATTCCAACACCGCAACCCATGAGTTCTACCGTTATCCCGACACATAAAGGCCTCAATTTAGCCCGCCCTACCGCCCAACCCAGGCCGCCGCCCCTTTCACTGACAATTAAACGTTTCACAGGACCCTTCGTAGCAAAACTCGTCACCGTCTTCCATCTGCTGTGCTTCGCGGATCTGTGTCGTGCCGTCTCCCTCCTCTCTTCAACTCCGTCGCGCCTCCGCCATTGCTTCAGTCCCACTACCCGCCTGACTGCCAGCTCTCCCCACTCGCCGGCACCTGCCGCTGTGTCGTCTCAATTAACTCGGCAAGTTAGCTCGTCCCTTTCACAGTCCCAGTCCCCTGATTTCAGTATCTCTATTGCCAGCATCCCGTTGCCAGCGTCCAATTATGGGCAATCCATGCACTTGCGTCTTTCTTGTTATTCCCGCTAGCGTTATCACTCCTACTTTGCCTTTGAATCTTCTATCGTCCTGGTCGCCGGTACCTTTGAACGTATCGCATGAAATATATAGAGGTGTAGTTATCGTTTTTAATGCACTTTAGCATGAAATACGCAACACAACGTATAAGATGAATTATCTTTTAGAAATGGATACGTATTCCTAAATATGCCATTTGTGGCATAAGGTTATACGTATCCATTTCTAAAACATGATTCATGTTATCAAATTTCACTCAAAAATGATTCATGTTGTCACGTTTACTTATCGACCAAAACCATTATTCTGTAGTTCATTGTATATATACTGGACATTGAATACTGTACAATGAACATATACAATGCACATACATATAATGTACATTGTATATGTATATGTATATTGTACGACGTATATAAGTGTTGAAAAGTTCTTTCACACTTATTCTGACATTTTGGCTCTAAGAATTTATAATTTTCCCTCCTTATTAATCTCTACTGGCGTCCTTTTCAGCGCGCCGCCTTCATCTCCGTTGCCTCCGCCCTCGTCGCCATCGCCTCGGGCGCGGGCGTTTTGGGTGTTAAATGCTCAGTCTTCCGCCGCGGGCGCCTAACGAGACAATTTCACGGCGTCGTGGGCGGCTGCGCAGCAGGGCGACGCCCGGCGCCGCCCCGCGCGGCTCAAGGGAAAAACTGAAAAAGGGAAGGGAAAAGGGAAAAACTGGCTGGCAACGACGCGGTCGGGCGGGCGGGCGGGCGCGGGCGGGCGCGGGCGGGCGGGCGCGGGCGGGCGCGGGCGGGCGCGGGCGGGCGCGGGCGGGCGCGGGCGGGCGGGCGCGGGCGCGGGCGGGCGGGCGGGCGCGGGCGGGCGGGCGGGCGGGCGCGGTCGGTCGGGCGGGCGCGGGCGGGCGGGCGGGCGGGCGGGCAGGCGGGCGGGTGTGGGCGGGGGGGGGGGGGGCGGGGGCGGTCGGGCGGGCGCGGGCGATAAATATTCGTAGGGCAAGCGTCCGACGCGCCTTCCTCACCTCGCGTCGCCCCCGCGTCCGTGGAGTCTTTCGGCAGACACGTGGGACGCAGCACGAAGTGGTTATCTTCTTCTGCTTGCTGTGTCGTATGGGTGGCAGTAGAGTCCACGTGAAGGGTTCGTGAGTACATACACCCAATTGATAATTGACATTGTCTCCCGCTCCTGCGGTCTGTCACCTCTTCCTCGTGCCCGACTCTCCCATCTCGTTCACGTACTCCTTCTCGTCCCTCTCTGCCTCCTACTCATCCCTCCTTGCCTCCTACTCGTCCCTCCCTGCCTCCTCCTTGACCCTCTCTGCCTCCTACTCGTCCCTCGCTGCCTCCTACTCGTCCCTCTCTGTCTCCTCCTTCTTGTCCATCTCTTCCTCCTTCTCATCCACCTCGTCCATCTCTTCCTCCTCCTCCTTGTCCCTCTCTGCCTCCTCCTCCTCCTTCTTGTCCATCACTTTCTCCTCCTCTTTGTCTATCTATTTTTCCACTTCTGCGTCAACTATCTCAACTTCCTGCTCCTCGACCACTTTTTCCTCCTTTTCCTTGTCCAACTCCTTTTCGTCGTACTAACTTTAAGACATACACTTCTATTAAAAGCTAAGGAATTTACACACATATCTCAATAATGATATTTTTTAATTTAATGATAAATGTGCGCTTGTTTACTTTTGCACATTAGTTTAATAAGGACAAGAATTCCAGATAAAAATCCTTAATTCTACGTCCAAAGCAAGTCACTCATGTTTATATTTAGTCAATCCTTGTTCGCCCAGTTACGTAGTTAAAACTGAAACATATAGTAGATTTGGAGTGAATGAAGCCCCAATGCTCGCAAGTTTCCTTCTACTGTTCGAGTGTTCCGCAACATTTTTTGTTATGAGGAAGTGTGCCGGCTTAAAAGTGTTTAGAATCACTGCGAATAAAAATTCAGAATGGTACTTGGATATCTTCCCTAAAGGGTCAGAAGTAATGAATGACTATTGATATAATTATAAGGAGTTTACACCAACCGACCATTGTTATCCGCACTTCGGTCATAAGTTAACATAAGACTGAAACTCACAACCACAGAGAAGGGCAGTGACCGTAACAATCGCTTGCGCTTTATCAACTTGGCACAAACAGACATCGCGATTCATTAAATTCTGCAAAAAAATGTACGAGCCGGGAATCTACCCGCATCGACAAAGTTGATTCCGGTTCAACGCACGCGAATTAAGATCAGCGGAATCCAACCAAAGCAGTGTTTGTTTGAGACAACAAAGCTCGCGGGGCGGTGGCGAGAGCGTTGACCTTTCAACTCTGACCAGCGAGGTCACAACCGCTCCACCAATTCAATGCGCCAGCGCGGGCAAATGAAATGCAGACGGGAGTTTTCACGGAACTGAATAGGAAAACGCGGGATCTTTTCACAGCGGCACAAGATACTCCCTCAAATTAATCTTATGAGCCTTCATTTTCACAATTCTTATGATCTTTCCATCGTTTTTTCCGTCGTTTCATTCTTTTTCTACTATTGGATAACGTCTAGAATAAACGCACATATTCTTTATCATCTCTAGAGAGCGCTAATCAATACACGAATCAGAGAAGCGACTTTCAAGAGTTGTTATGAAAATTTGTTTATAGAAGTATTTTACCATCTGATTTACTTAATCCTCCGATTAAAATTATATCACCATTTTGAAATTTTATACTCTTACAGAATATCACTTTATCCGTGTTATAAATGTCCGTGCTACATTCACGAAGTTTTATTGATTTTAGCAAAAATTAATTATGGGCACACAAAAAAATTATGTCTTTCTCATAAATGAAGAAAAGGACTCAGTCAAATCTACAATTTCATTGATAGAGTATGGAACACATATTTCAGTTTACTTCCACATGTTTCTTATTAAAATGATACACAGGGTATAATGACAGTAAGCGTAGTAATGATGACGCAAGCAGTGCTAATGACGATGATAACAGCAGAGGCAAGGAAGTGTAATCATGTACTCCAGCGCAAACCGCAACGTCAGCACAAATTCAGGATTACGACTAATTAACGTAATATATTCGTCAGTGCCTGCCATTTCATCCCTCAGCATTCATGCATAATTCGCGAGTCGGCATGCATAAATTCCTTGCTCGGGGAGCGCGCGTTATTAATTCTCATTATCCAATTTTTAGGCCAAAAGGAGCAGGGTTCGCTCGCGCCGTTTGTCGCCAGGGCGGTCGCGAGCGGCGCCGCCATTGTTTTGCCTGAAATACGCGTCGCGGCCGAGACAATACACGAGCACGCAGCGCGCCTTTGTCCGCATACGCGCGGCCGAGCCCCGCGGCCGCCACGTCCCGCGTCCCCGCGCCCAAGTCTCGCCCCCCCACGCCCCGCGCCCCGCACCCCGCATCGTGCGCCCCGCAGCCAGCACCCAGCGCCCCGCGCCACGCATCTCGCGCCCAGCTCCACGCGCCCCGCACCCCGCACCTGGGTCCCGCCGCCCACGCCCCGCGCCACCGACCACGACTCGCCCCTGCGCACGTCGCCCCACGCCACGCCCCACGCAACGCCCTGCGCCACGACCCGCGTCACGTCCCGCGCCACGCCACGCGCCACGAACCTCACCACGCCCCACGCAACGCCCTGCGCCACGACCCGCGACCCGTCCCGCGCCACGACCCTCGCCACACCCCGCGCCACGATCCACGCAACACCCTGCGCCACGCCCCGCGCCACCCCGCGCCACGCCCCGCGCCACGTCCCGCGCCCCCATCCACGCAACGCCCTGCGCCACGCCCCGCGCCACCCCAGCGCCACGTCCCGCGCCACGCCCCGCGCCACGCCCCGCGCCTCGCGCCACGCCCCAGTGCCAAGCTGTGCGCCTCGCCCCGCGCCACGCCTCGCAACACGCCCCGCGGCACGCCCCAGCGCCAAGCTCTGCGCCTCGCCCCGCGCCACGCCTTTCGCCACGCCCCAGCGTCAAGCTGTGCGCCTCGCCCCGCGCCACGTCCCATGCCACGCTCCGCGCCCCGCGCCCCGCGCCACGCCCCGCGCCACGCCCCGCGCCACGCCCGCGCCACGCCCATGCCACGCCCCCGCGCCCGCCCCGCGTCACGCCCCGCGCCACGCCCCGCGCCACGCCCACGCCCCGCGCCACGCCCCATGCCACGCCCCGCACCCCGCGCCCCGCGCCACGCCCCGCGCCACGCCACGCGTCACGCCACGCGTCACGCCGTGCGCCACGTGGCTGTGCTACACACGTCTCCCCGCAACCCCTCGTTCTCATACCACAAGCCCACTGCGCTCTGGCCTCCCTGCTCTTCACCGCCTCACCCCATTCTCCTCTCTCCGTGGTCAGCCTCCGCCCCGTTACTGCTCCCGCCTCTGAGGCTCCACCTGCGAACCTCGGTGTCGCCTCTATTTGCGCTATTTTCTTTAACCTCTACGGTCGATTCTGTCGCCGCGGACTGAGCCCCGCTCCCTGGCCTGCCCCGTCCACATCCACGCACCCTTTGCGACCCGTCGCCCCGTCCGCACGCACCAACTCCACCATGGGTTTCCATCAGCACTCCCAACGCTCAGCCTCCGTCACCGACACCGCTCTTGGTACATCGCCTCTGCAACCCGTCTTCCTGGCCCCTCCCCTGCGCTCCTTGGAGTTGGTCTTGGGGTCCGATCCCATCCCTGCGCCCCGTTCATATCCCGGAACGCGGTTATCGCTGCGCCCTTCATCCGCACTCCCCTCAGCTTGCCTCTGGGACCAATCGCGTCCCCGCACCTACCGCCCCGCCTTCGCCTCCCGCCTCCGCTGTCTGGCTCCACGGTCTGCAGGTTCATATTCCTGCGATCCAACGATAACCGATCGATGTTTTGTGTTCACACCTCATGCCGCGCCATTTGGGACACGCACTTTGCCCCCGTGGCGCACCCCGTGGAACGATGCGGTGTGCAGAACTCAGAACGTTTAAACCACACCCCACTTCTAATGCTGCCAGGGGCTAGAAGGCACAGGCGCGAAAGCGATCTCGCCCCCCATCACTATTACTGCATTCTGGGTCCAGAAGTGCGTCTCCCACGTCGATTTCCGAACATCTGCCCCTCCCACTGCGCTGCCACCACATGCAGGCGGACCGTCTCTCTCTCCCCACGCCACTGAGCTCTGCCTTCGCACTCCAACTCCCGCGGCTGCTCTCCAACGCACTCTTTCCAACTCGGGGTCGTTGCCCCATCCCGATACCCTTCTAACGCTACCGCAGCCCTTGTATACTACCACGCGAATGCGACTTCACCCCGAGCTCCACTGGCCGATGCCTGGCGCTCTCCGTGCAGTTCTCGGTCTTCCGCACCCGTATTACGTCGCAGCAGTTCAGTGCTGCTGCCCGCTTCTCACCCTACGCCCGCAATTCTGCTCCGCGTCTTGCCTGCACGTCCCTTATCATGATCCGGCCCGTACCTAGCGATGGCAAAATGTACCAAAACATCGATATATCGATTGATTGACTGACTGATGCTTAGTAATTCCGGGCGCGTCAACTACTCTGGTCATTATTTATTTATTTATTTATTTTACGTCAAAAAACAGTGAAAAACTGCGTATGACGTGCTATGGGGAAAAGTGAATTGTGTGCACATTTTCAAAATTCTGTGATCCCTACACTAAGTCATATACTACTTAAATTTTGAATTTTGAAAGGGAGAAAAAAACAAACAAAAAAACTCCCATGTAATAAAATCTTTTTTCAATTTATTTAGTCCCGCAAGTGTAGTGCGTGTTTTTGTTCGGGTGATGGTGGTGGTCTTCCCCCGCTGGATGGTGAGATCTGTCGCCGACCTACCGTTGGTTAACGGGGTTTTCCTCAACCAGGTATCTCTCGCTAGCGAGGCACCACCCCATCCGGGACAAGTTTTGAGTCCCCGACCGGTCTTCCCCTGGCGTGTGTTGTAGTGTAGTATATGTTAGTGTAGGTGTGAGTGTAAGAGGTGAGGATAGGACAAGGAAGAGGAAGGAAATTTCCCGCGCGGTCCTTGGCCCGTTTGTTACGGTAGTGCTCCGGCATTCGCCTGGGGTTAATGGGAGAAACCAGGGAAAACTACCGATCAGAGCAGATGGTACCGATCAGAGCAGATGGCAATACCCTAATTCACGGTCTGTGCACGTTATTTTAGTCTCCCTTCTACCCCTTTACACATTTACTTTCACTACACTAACGTAAATGACCACATTAGTGGAATTACAAGATAATCAAATCAAATCGGGAAGTCAGACCTACGCAGAACTCCCTACCTGCGCAATGTGTTATGCTTACTTTTCACCATCAATGTCTTACCTCTTTTATTTATTTATTATACATCGCTGCTCAGGCCAGTGAACCTTTTAGACAAGACCCTCAACGCCCTTAAACGTGGAGACGAGTCTACGCGTTTGTGAGTCCTCAGATCAGGGCATCCTGGCATATATTGGAGGACGTGTCACCTTGCCGTATGGCTGCATTTATGATCAAGGCCGAAATGACCCTGAAGCTACGTTCAGCATGCTCGTAATTCTTCACGATGCAATATTTCTGTAATGGGTCGTATATTGACTCTTGAGGATGGATCATATTCGCCGTGCTCCTGTTTTATGAAGAATGAGACCTTCGCTAATAAACATAAACGTGAGATAACGATGTACTTGCTACGTGAGGGAACAACGGAGCGAGGTCAAGAGCAGGTTGAAAGTAGAGCGGATGCTGAAGAAAGAAAGGTGATAGGGGAAATGGAAATTATGACAATGTTCTTCGAGGACCCAAAAATTGATTTTGGTATGCATCACATTCCCGAGAATATTTACTCTTGTACACCTATTTGCATAAATCCCAGAGATCTTATTACATTTATGTACAAAGAATTATCGCTGTGCATTGCAAGTTTATACGAAAATATTTTAATCGCAAATCTACATAGTTCGAACTTGGTACGCACGTCAAAATCAACGTAAGAATATTTAAAAAAATCAATTCATAGTAATTTAAATGAAGGATTTCGAGGGGAAAAAGTTCAACAATATAATCAAGAATACGAACCTTATCAAAATTTACATTTTTCGGCAACTAACACTATTCAATAAAAGTCTAGTAAGGGTCGTTTAAAGAATTGTAACGCTAATATACATTTGCATAAGTGTTTCGGACCACTGCAGGAACGAAGAGTGTTTGGTGTTCTGAACCCAAAAGTAATATTTGAGGGTATGACCCCACCTTTTCCATTAGTTTACACGAAAGCGACAGAACACTACCGGTTAGGTCCCAGGGACGAGGCTCCCGTCGAGCAGTGTAATTAATCGTCTCTATACAACGTTAAAACGCTTTGTATCGTTCAACCATCACTTCAAATTTTGCTATGATTTATTAGTGCCACATCATCACATCCATGTTCGATGCCACTCAATCCCCTCGTTACCTTGACACCAGGTGAGTAGGCAACCCGCAAACCTCCGGAGTATTACAGGTTGTGTCTCAAGGGAAAATATAACGACGTACAATGCAAGAAAACACGAGACGTGGGAAGGTTAAACAATATAATGGCGAAAAAGATCCTTTTCGAAATTTACACACTTCAAATGTTTAAAAAAAGTCGGCATTTATGCATAGAAACTAATGCACGGTTTCATTGTTTATTGATTGGAAAATATAATTTCCCGTACGCAAACAGTAAAATAGAATTTGCCGAACGCATACTACAAAGAAGACACGGCCATATAAATCATTTGGGGACAGTAAAGTAAATGGAGCAACATGAATCAACATGGCTGCCGACTCGCATATTCTGAATGATCCTACGAGTTTTTATTACTCGCAAGATTTCAAGAATTTGTACTAAAAGAAATAATGTACACAATTATAT
>BLKR01016018.1:0-39707 GCA_011170035.1 Teleogryllus occipitalis
CTGAAAACGCCAAAGTAATCTTAGATTACATACAAATGCTGTCATTATTATTTATAAGCGAAGAAATAGAATAGGCTACTCAGGAATTCAGTGAAGAACATTTGCACTCAGTGAAGAGCACTGCATCTGTAAATATTATTTGAAGGAAATACTATTAAAATGCGATTAAAATCGATGAAATTCCCTAAAAAATTATGAAAAAAGGTAAAAAATCACTTATTAATCGAAATCGAGGAAAAATGCACAAAAATCAGATATAAAAATGGGTCATTTCCTTTTGTCATAACATAAAATGAATTTCTATACTAAAAGGCATTGTTAGATAGATATTTATTGTTTCTGCGGGCAGTTTTTTACAACTTGGTGGCATAACACTACAATTTACATATTACAATAATAATAACAATAATAGGAAAACTTTACAATTTACGGTTGACCTGCACAATTATTTTAAACTATTCAATACACGACTTTTTAATTACACTGCACTGCACTTCACTTCATTTCACAACATTTGCGCTTCACTTCTTTTTCTTCTTCTCTATTGGCACAACACTTTAAATATAATTATTTATTTAATAAAGCATTTTAGTATAATAATAATAATAATAATAATAATAATAATAATAATAATAATAATAATAATAATAATAATAATAAATACCTGCTATAATAAACCTAACTTACTAAATTAATAAAGTTAACAAATATCGTTCTAAAGTGAAAAGAAAAAAACGACATTTCCTTAAAATCCGCCCCTAGAAAAGAGCCTCACGGCTCGTGCATGTGTGGGATCCGAGTGTGGGCTGTTTGGATGAGGTGGCGAAAGCGCGGAGCGCGTCGCGTCGCGTCGCGTCGCGTCGCGGGCCGCCCCCGGGGGTGGCGGCCGGGGGCGGCGGCGGCGGCGGCGGCGGGTGGCGCCAGGTCGGCGGGCGGCGGGCGGGCGCCATCGGTCGATAGCAGCGGAGGGTCCTGGGAGCGACGCCAGGCGCCGGCCTTCGCCAAGTGGGCCGCCGCCGCCCCCCGCGGCGTCGCGTCGTCTCTTCTCGCCGCCCCGCGCCGTGCGACGCCCCCTGCGCGATCCGCGCGCTACCGGCGCGCCGCGGGAGGCGGCGGAATTAGCCGATCGCTATTTTGATTGATTGATTGATTTTTTCGTGTTTCCGGGCACGTCAACTGCTTTGATCATTAGTCCCGTTAGTGTATTGCATGTTTTTTTTCTCGCGAGACGGCGGTGATCTTCCCCCGCTGGATGGCGAGATCCGGCGCCGACCTACCGTTGGCTAGTGGGGTTTACCCTTAACCTGGACTCTCCCACCAGCAGGGCACCGCCCCAGACGGGACATGCTCTAAGCTCCCGACCGGTCTCCCGGAATATGTGGTAGTGTAGTGCATGTTAGTGTGAGTGTGTGTAAGGGGAGAGGATAGGACATGGAAGAGGAAGGACAGATCGCGCGCGGTCCGTGGCCCGTTTGGTAAGGTACTGCTCCGGCATTCGCCTGGTGTTGATCGGAGAAACCACGGAAAACTAGCAATCAGAGCAGCCGGTCGCTAGAATTTTTCTCCAGACAGCGACTGAATTCGACCTAGCTGGAAAGTTAGTGTCGAAAATCCTGCCGCCGTGGGGAGTGTGAACCTAGGACCTCCTGGTCAGAGACGCTGCAGAGACATCAGTTGATACACTGAGCTACCGCTCCCGGTCCGCTATTTTGAAATGTTCGGTTCCAGCACCGGGAGAGGTGGCTCAGGGTATTAACTGATGTCACTGCGATGTCTCTGATCGGAGGCCCTAAGTTCGGGTCCTGACGGTGGCAGGACTTTCGCCGCTAGCTTGTCATCTACGTCGAATTCAGTCGGAGGAGAGAATGGCAATTACAGGACCGGGAGCAGTGGCTCAGTGCATCAACTGTGTCACTGCAGTGCCTCTAACCGGGAAGTTCTAGGTTCGAGTCCTAACGGTGGCAAGAGTTTGACACTAGCTTGTGAGGTAGGTCGAATTCAGTCGCTGTCTGGAGCAGAATTCTACCGGCCTGCTATTCTGATCTGTAGATTTCCGTGGTTTCCCAAGATCAACACCATGCAAATGCCGGAGCAGTACCCTAATAAACGGGCGCGATCTTTCCTTCCTCTTCTTTGCCCTATCTTCACCCCTTACACACACACAGACACACGCACTAACATGCACTACACTACAACACATGTCGGGAAACCGGTCGAGAGCTTAGAGCTTGACCCGCTGGTGGGAGACACCTGGTTGTGCGAAAACCCCGCTAGCCGATGAAAGGTCTGCGCCGGATCTCGCCATCCAATGGAGGAAGATCACCGCTACCTCCCAACCAAAAAAAAATGCTGTACATTGTCGGAACTAATGGCCTTAGCAGTTTACACGCCCGCCTTAGCGGTTTATACTCGCAACCAACTAACCAATCGATTCTAGCTTTATGATGTATGAAGCTGGTTTAACTTTTAAAACAAATTATTTAAACGGTGCGGAATATTTATAAGGGCCTCAACTGATTTGTTGGATTGATTGAGTAATTGGTGTTTCTGGGCGCGTCAATTACTACGGCCATTAGTCCCGTAAGTGTAGTTCGTGTTTCATCACATGAGGTGGCAGCGTTTGTCGGTTGTGGAATGTGAGGTCTGGCACCTACCTACACGTCGGTTTGTGAAGTATCCCTCTCCAAGTACCTCCCTCCATCCTGATACCTCCCCACTCGAGAGAAGCTCCAAGCACCTGATATGTGTGGTCCTGTAGCACATGTGTGAGTGTGAGTGTGTGTGTTTCTAAAGTGTAAAGAGTTGGGGACAAGAAAGGGGATGGAAAGTTCGCGCGCGGTCCGTTCCTCTTTGTTCTGTACTACTCCCACATTCGCCTGGTATTGATCGGAGAAACCACTCTTTTTCGGATTGTCGACACTAGTTACTTGCAGTATAAAGCTGTTTTATCTTTTAAAACAATGATTGAAACGGTATGGAATGTTCGCAAGACCCCAACTTGTTTAATGTAATAAGTTCCCACTACGCTGCTGGGACAGGTAGCAATGCCTCAGTGCAGCAATGTTGCTAGGTATACAGCTAGGACGAATTCAGCCGTTGACAGGAAGATAATTCCAGCGGCGAGATGCCCCAATACGTAGTTTCTTCGAACAATACCGGTCAAGTGCTGGGGAATTCCCTAACAAACAGGTCACGAACCGCGCGGCATCTTTCCTTTCCTTCCGCATTTTCCCTCTCCTTTCCTCTCGTACACTCACAAAGCTACGTACGTACGTTCACAACACTAATAAGAGGCTTCTGGGGAGGGGAGTGGGTGCTTAGAGCTGGTCCCGGCTGGGGCGGTACACCGCCGAACAGATACCTGGAGAAGCACAATCCCGTAAGTCACCGTTTAGGTTGGCGCCCGATCTTTCTCTCACTTTCCTTCCCAGCTATAACGTTCATTGCACCCATGGGACTAATAAGATTAGTAGTTGACGCGCCCGGAAACACGGAATACTAGCTCACTTGAAATGCTGTTAGTCATGTTTGTCTTAACTGTTTTTTAATAAGATTTGAATGATGGAAAACAAATTTATGGAGGACTTGAAATAAGTATTCATTGCCTCTGTGAAAATGACTAAGAAATTTCATTGTTTTTACGAGCAAAAGGGATGCTTACTGGAAGAAGAAGAGTCGCTAATTTGAAGTTGCTAATTCATTCATATACGTATTTTTGAGGAAAAGGATTTATGACTGGTTTTCTGTATTTTCTTGTCTCTGATTGCACATTTAGTCATATTGACGCACCGTAATTATTATTGAGACTGAGTGAGACGGGATTACTATGCTTTTACGTACTCTTTTTCTGTCAGTTTCCTACGACTGAAGTTCGCCGTTACCTTCCGTCGAACGGAATTGTGGCTATTGATGGAAATTGTGTTGATGAGGTGCAGAAAAATGATGATAGATGAATGTTATAACAAGGATCAGCTGGGACCCGTGGTGCTATGATGACATCTACGTTACAATCGCCTAATGAAAACACCTGGTCTTTGACAGGACCCCATCCTTCAACGAATTCGGCGAATTCGTAGGAAGTTGCATCGCATCTTCATCGTTATTGTAAATATCACGATATTGTATCTGTTCTCTTTCTTTTGATTCACTACCCACCAACCGCTTGTCAGAGAGAAGATAATTGTTTCTTTCCCAACAGATAATAGATTGTTTATTACAATCGTTACATGTCACATTTTATGTCTTTATTTTCCGTATAGCTTGTTATGCCTATATTTTCCGTAATGCTTTCATTTCAAAACTCACTTCTCGTATAAGTTATTACTAGGGAAAGAATTTTAAGGTGCGGCACCTTTTCAAAAATATAGCTTTTTCCGTACTGATAGTTTAATATTTGTATTTGTGGGGATGAAATTAAGCGAAATGAACACTATTTGTTGCACATTACTACATTACCCCACCTTTTCCCTCTTTATTATGCTTCGGCACTTTTTTCTCCATTCTTTTCTGCGTTTTTAAAAGATTGGGCAGAAAAATGTATTGTTTTCTTTTCTTTAACAGATTTTAAAAATTGCATTTAATCAGAACTCAACAATATTCAATATGTATTAAAATATTATTTACTAAACCAAGCACAAGTGGTGTATCTTTAGTAATTTATATTTTAAGTATCTTTAGTAATTTATGTCCAAGCACAAATGGCGTATCTGCAGCTGTGAAGTCAAATTTAAATTTCAACAGAGTTCCTGCAGCAGTGTTACCCTTTCCCGCTGAATATAAAGTGCTGCCCAGACACGCAAATCAGAACATTTAAATGGGTATGCAGAAATCCAATTGTCTGTGACCTGAGGAAAATGTTATCCGTGCCGTCGTGTTACCGTCAATATTAAAAGAGCACTGGCAGTTTTGCACTCCTTTCTAAATTTGGAGGGGAAAGGAGAAGGGAGTCGGGGAAATGAATCACCTTTTATGGACTCCATAAAGGAGGAAAATTTGGTGCAAAATGATACAAATGTTCTAGAAACTGAGATCATGTAACCGGTTTAAACCTTAATACAGCTGTTTCAGCAGCACCTTTTTTTGCAACTTTTTGAATGAATTTTCGGAACCTTTTCCCACCCTTTTATGACAATAATTTGCACCTTAAAATCATTTACCTGGGCATTACAATTTGATAGCCATTCTCTTCTCTTGGATTTGAGAAGCTTCCATCCATTTCATGTCTGTCAAGGATTTTGATTCTTTATTTTGGAGTCACAATATTATAGGCGACACATCATTCGCATCATATTTTTTTTCGTGGCTGATTACTTGGAGGTTCTCCTGACTCTTCTGCTTCACATTCCACCCCTGTTTCACCGTCAGTCTTTCCATGTTTGTAGCTCATCAAATAATTCATCGTTCTTGGAGAAAACGGAACCTGTAAACCATGAATGAGATTTGTTTGAAATAGATATCCCGCAACCGATTCACTACAGAAATTACTTAAATGGAAATGGAGATTCTCATCGAAACGGAATTGTTATTATTAAGAAATTGAACTAATTTAAAATGATGAATAACTAATAATTAAATAATTAATTAATAGTATTAAAGAGTTCGTTGAAATGGTCTGGTGTGGAATATCAAATTAATGCAAATTTTATTTGTTACATAATTAGGACCACATGTACCTTACACCACATAATTCTACTGCGACGAACGTGCTTTAACTTATCAAAAGAACAACGTACGAGTATGTGAACTGCCGAGGTTTACTTTGAATTAGTCGGAACACACGTAAGCAGGATTTTTTCTAAGTTGGTGAGTTAAGGATGCCTCATTATCAACATTTTGTTACTTCCGTTTCATATTCGGGAAAAGTATTCACAAAAAATGTATTAAGACTAAATTATTAGTGGCATGTGTCTCTTAACATGGAGTTGTTTAGTCTAGGAATGAAGTGGCCTCTGGCAGTGGGCCTGTTTAACGTTTATGACCGAATGACTCAGACGTCAGGCCATGTAGACGGGCAGTAAATGAATAATGTTCTTCAAAACTGCCAAACATCCCGCAAAACGGAGTCGGCTTTTTTTCTCTATATGACATTGCACCAGAATCAAGTAACAAAGCTAAAAAAAGTGCATCTTATTAGTACATTAAAATATTTGTATGTGGCATAAATCGTGAAGATGTGGACTTCTTTCCCCATGTACTCCCCATTCTTGATCTTTCTGAACAACACCGATAACAATTTTTCACATACTGCGAAAAGGGAAAGAGCCGATTAAAAACCTTTATTTTCCTTTCTACATGTAACCTAAGATTATTAAATTTTCTTATAATATCAAAAGGAAAATACATTCTTAACTGTATTGTGCAGAAATAAGCTTCTCTTGTAGTGCATAGAGCTACTTTTATGATTCCGAAACTACTTTTGGAAATATGAATGCTATTACTTTTGCCAATATTGCCAATATTGACCACAATAATGCCAAACATATTTCATGTTACAATGGGAATCACAAAATAAATGAATGATTCAACATAGAAAATCGCGCACAATTGATGAGCGGATCCAATTTCTCTTTAATCAAGTTGTTTTGGCAAAAGACAACCTAAAATTACTTAAAAGGATGTGGACGAAGTTTCACACAGTAATTCAAAACGATTTACTTTCCGTGTAGGCAGTTTTCTTATTATAATATCGTGCATTACACATACATAAAAAAACTCATCGAAGCAATAAAACCTCAGCCAAGTACGCACAGTCTCGTGTTTCCGCCGACGAGTTGCGAGTTTAATACAAGGTAATCGCACGGTAGGAGCATGGTTCCTCTGCATGGCTTCACTGATTCTGGTAGAGAACTGTGTCTGGTGGCCGACTGGTCCACCTCATCGCTTCGCCTCGCCCCTGGGAGCCTGACCCGCTTCTTCCCACTCCGTCAGTCCATCACCAGCCCGCTCCCGACCAAGCCGGTCACCCGTCTTCCCCCATGCCACCGCGCGTCACTGCAACCACCGACCACGCCCCTCTCCCAACCCCGCCATGCCACTCCCCCACTCCCCCTTCGAGTCCTGCTTCGCAGCCTACACTTCCCCGTCTGACATTCTCCATTCTACCTTCCCAGTTACACTCTCCACGGCCTCCTCTCCCGTCCTTCCTTTCCCATCTTCCCCTCCCCTTTCCACCTCCGCACGCCCTCCCTATCATCCCCTCCATATCCTCCTCTCCCTATCATCCCCTCCCTATTCCCCCTCCCTATCCTATCCTCCTTATCATCCCCTACCTATTCTCCCCTCCCTATCCTCCCCTCCCTATCCTCCCCTCACTATCACCCCCTCCCTACCACCCCCTCCCTATTCTCTTCTCCCTGTCCTCTCTCTCTATTTCCCTATCCCTAACATCTCTCCCTAACCTACCCTCTGCGACTTCCACTCCCTGGTCTCCTCTCCTCGCCTGCACCACGTCTTATTGGCGTACCCCATCCTCCTCTCCGCGTCCACTCCTCTGCGTAGCCTCTTCGTCTTCTCCTCTCCATCTCATCCTACCCCGATCGCCCCCTCTCAATGGTTCCCTTCCCATTCCTCTCTCCACTCAGGTTCCTCCCCTCTCCGTTCTCTGGCGCGTCCACCCTCACATCATCTCCTCTCGCCTTCCCCTCCACTCGCCCCGCATCGCAGATAATGTTCTACCCCTCCCCTCCCCGCTTATTCCCCGCCCCGTCGCAATCGCAGCGCGACTCGCAGCGGGGGCCCGCTCGCGGCGGCGGCGGCGAAAATGCGCGCAATCTCGCTCGCATCAGCGCAGCGGCCGCCGCGATTGCGGCTCCCCGCGGCGCCGCCCTCCCCTCCCCACCCCCGCGGCGCGCGAAAGACACTCGCTGGCAAATGGCTCTCCGCGCGCAGCGGCCGCTCGGCGCGCCGGATCAGCCGCCGCTCGCAGCGCCCCCAGCGGCCCCGCCCCGCGCGCGGGAAGAGCACAGCCCAGGGCATCAACTGATGTCACTGCAGCGCCTCTCACCGGGAGGTCATAGGTTCCCACTCCCCACGGCGGCAGGTTTTTCGACACTACCTTGTCAGTTAGGCCGAATTCAGTCGCTGTCTGGAGGAGAATTCTAGCGGCCGGCTGTCGTGATAGGAAGTTTTCCGTGGTTTCTCAGATCAACTCCAGGCGAATGCCGGAGCAGCACTCTAACAAACGGGTCACGGAATGCGCGGGATCTTTCCTTCCTCTTCCTTGTCCTATCCTCTCCCCTTACACACACACTTATACTAACATGCACTACACTACCACATATTCCGGGAGACCGGTTGGGAGCTTAGAGCCTGTCCCGGCTGGGGCGGTGCCCCGCTGGTGGGAGAGTCCTGGTTAGGGGAAAACCCGCTAGCCGACGGTAGGTCGGCGCCGGATCTCTCCATCCAGCGGGGGAAGATCACCGCCATCTCCCGAGGAAAAAAATGTAATACACTTACGGGACTAATGACCTAAGGTGTTGACGCGCACGGAATAACTAACCAACCAACTACAGCCGTGGGCGAAACGCTTCATTGCACGTTCCGAATAAAACGGCTCCTTTTAATGTTTTGTCAGCGCGGAACAATCGTTTTCGTTTCGAAGTCGTACACGGGTGAGTCACGAGGACAGCGCAAGTTGGGGAGAAGTAGGTCAGGGTGGGATGAGACTGGAGGGGGGCAGGTGTATGGACGCAGGGCGTGGACTCATTGTAGATTCCTTTTCTTGTCTAAAAAATGTTAAATACTCGAGGAGCGCGGGGTACTTTAGCTAGTCACCAATATACAGGGTGAGTCACATAACTTTAGCACCTTCTGTTGATTTTGAACGGCTGAAGTTGTTGCAATGCAGTTTTTACAGAAGTGTATGAGGGAATGGGGCTGATTGATATATATTTGTATGTATACATTTTACGAGATATTAAGATAACCTTTTTCAAATAAAACTATACATATTTTTAAGCCTATTATAACGAGCGTAAAAAGATAAACCCAATGAGATACATATTGTTATATATTAGACAAAGATATTTTGAGTAATATTAATTCTTTTGCGAGTGGTATTTAACGGATATTTTAAATCAGTCATCAGAAGGTCGCGGGCATAGTAACTAATTTACTAGAGCTTGCGATATTTAAATGTAAGGGTTGTATACATCGCTCCGGGATGTCTGTACGTCACTGTCTATTTGGCCCATGTCAACCTTTTCTAGAGATCGGTCGACAGTTAATACTGCAAATTTAGTTACGTTAATTCCCATATCCTCTACAAAAGCAAAAAAAAAATATTTAATGTAAAAATACAACAGTCAGGTTTTAAATCGTCAATTGAGAGTGAAATTAATCATTTTGAATCGAAAGTCTCTTGATTTCGTAATATATTTACTTAAGAGGGCAGTGATTACATTCACTTCCAACCTGCATGTTTAGATCTTAAACAAACATTGCCTGTTAAAACAGCTGCCCTTCCGTAAGCAAGAATAGTAAAGGGGTGATATATACATTCGTAAGATAATATATCTCATTGGTACATTCACATATAACGGAATGATTTAATAAAAGATTAAACAAAACGAAGGCATACAAAGAATTCACCTTTCAAACATATTCTTGCCACTTGGCATATACTTACACAAGGCTAAATTTAAAAAGAAAATAAACATAAAATATTAAATGGTAGTAAAGAATCATTCAAATCTCGGACTTCGATAGATTTGGCAAACATTTTTTCGTATGAAGCCACTATCCATATCTCACACAGCATCGGCTTGCTCGTGTACACCCCTTGCTGGATTTTGAGGAAAAAGATAATATTTATTCTTAAATTCTGTTTACATAGCTAACGTATGTCCTAGCTTACAAACTAGATACTTACAAACTAATCTAAATCTTCTTTGTCTTACATCCTGACTTAATTTAACAACGAACATTATTTACAGTAAGCAGTACATACACATAACACAAAAACATACGCTTATAAACATCATTTAAACCGCGACTGCACGAGTCATCCACATCCTCTTTCATCGATCACAGGGGTATTGTTTTTATGTTTAGGCTCGCCTGTACTCGACTGGGATGAGGTCATCTTGGGCAGTGTGGCGAAAATAGCAGGCAGCTCTCCCTGCTATAGCCTCGGCGACAATGCGCTCACGTAGCACGCGCATCTTTTCGCCAGAGGTAAATTTACGGAGCAGCGCTGCACTTGACTCACACCACTCGCCCAGAGGGGATTCGGAGGAAATTGCCCGTGCTCGCAGGAGCGCCGGACTTCCTAGGCGGGCAAGTAGCTCGTGCGGGTGCGGTTTGACACGGCTGTTTTAAATGCAAGTGTCCTCCACCTAAGGTTATGCATTGCTGTCCCTGCAAACACGCGCACGGGGCGTTGCAAAATCCGGTAAACACGAGTCGCAAATATCAAAATTACTAAAAAAAAATGCTTATCAAAAATATGACAATATGTATATCATTGCATTCGTCTTTCTACTCTCGTCATGATAGACTAAAAAATATGTATAGTTCCATTTGGAAAAACTAACAAACAAAGTGACCTTAATATCTCATAAAATACAAGTAATAAAATGGAAACGAGTACATATATTAATTAGCCCCATTCCCTCATACACTTCTGTAAAAACTGCATTGCAACAACTTCAGCCGTTCAAAATCAACAGAAGGTGCTAAAGTTATGTGACTCACCCTGTATATTGGTGACTAGCTGAAGTACCCCGCGCTCCTCGAGTATTTAACATATTTTTTAGACAAGAAAAGGAATCTACAATGAGTCCACGCCCTGCGTCCATACACCTGCCCCCCTCCAGCCTCATCCCACTCTACCCTGCCCTACCCACCTTGACCTATTTCTCCCCAACTGTCCTGTCCTGTCCTGTCCTTTGCTGTCCTATCCATTGTGCCCTGCTCTGCCTCTCCCCATCCTGCCCGACCCTGCCTCTCTCCATCCTGCCCTGCCTCTCGCTATTCTGTTCTTCTCTGCCTCTTCCTATCCTGCCCTACTCTACTTCTCCACATTCTGCCCTGTTCTACCTTGTCCTGCCTGGCATGACTCCATCCCGCCTGGGCCAAGTTCGCTACGTTTGTCGTTGCAGTCACTGTCGTTGCTAATGGTAGATGTAAATATTAGATGTGATACTCGTTGTTATTCCAAGTAAATTTCCGTTCTTAAATATTGAATTGTCACACATTCATGGTCGACCATCAAAGTGAAATGAGAAGACTGTAAGTTGGGACCAGATCTGCCATTCTCAAAAGTCATAAACATGGATTGAGCCCCGTCGGATGAATTATTCGTTACACGCCGCGGCGCGCCGTTCCTTTAATTTTTATTTATACTGAAAGCAATGAGGTGAGAAATAGCCAAGTTATGTTTAGCTTACATTTAACTTTCAGAGAAATTCCAGCTGTCCTGGAGGTAAACCCGGACAAACAGACAAAAACTATCAACACAATTGTTTGGGTTTTTGTATCATGTAAATAACAATATGAGCGTAGAAAATGACAGTTATTCTGAAATCACATCAATTTTATTAATATACATGCTCGTCAGGGCATCGAAGAAAAACCTATAAAATAAATAAACAAAAGTGTGTTTAGTAACCAAATATGGATCTTACAGAAAACTTCTACGACACGGGATTTTTAGTATGTTTTGTTGTGAAACAGAACATCAAAACACAGATATCTTTATTTTGTATCAAAAGGAAAGAAAGGACACTCTGCCTAAATCTCCGAATGCCTTAAAGCCTGCCCAGAAATTTATACGAGCGTCTGGACTGGCCATTTCACTAATTATAATAATTTAAGAGTTTTCAGTGACCAAAATACAGCAGTAGTAACAAAAAGTAGATGTCTGTAGCAGAGGATGTCATTCAAAAATGCAGTTGTAGAAAGCAACTCCTTTGGATTTGGTAGCCACTGACAGAATCATCAGATCTTCTGACATATCTTCATCAGATATAAAGCGAATGTCATGTCTTTTTCAGCGATCCAAAGCATGGTGGCCTCATAACTTCAACGACCACGTACTTAAAAACCTCGGACTTTCCAAAAGAGGTTTTGAGGTCTTTATGAACTACTGACGTCCTTGACATATCATATAAACTGCTTTTTTTGTATACCATCATTATAAACGACCCTTTTCGATACCCCGAATCGTGCATAATCCAGTATTTTATCGTACGCTACATGACGTCATCGCCATTATTAAACGCGACATGACGTCATCACACATTCAGCCAATAGTAGCGAGAGAATTGTGGGGAGGTAGAAGAAGACGGAACAGCCGACCACCGTTTTTTCGCACGGATGTCAACAATGCCATCTTGAATTTGATTTCCAGAGGGCGTTGGATGTCAAGCACCCGAGACGTCAGAAGAAAGTTGTTTCGCGAAATTAAGTTGGATTCTCTTGTAAATTTATAATGCTGTTATACAAAAAAATAGCGTATGCAACTCGTTTATAATGTTGCTTTATTGCATTCGTACAAATTTGAAAACTCGCTCCTAACGTCGCTCGTTTTCAAAACATGTACTCATGCAATAAAGCTTAACATTATAAACTAATTGCATAAACTACTATTTCTTTGCCGGGTTAGAACTGCTGCTTGTTGGAACACAACTTCTATACCTGAGAGGACAAACGCACCTATTTTTGTGTGATTTTCTCCTCCTCGTCTGCCTGAAGTAGAGACTACCTAGTATCTTTCGATGAGCTCTCAGGATAATTCCATTACCCAATTTTTCTCGACTTACATTTGCAAACATTTTGAATTTTTTAAATTTATGTTTTACTGACGGAAAACCTAGATTTTAAATTGAAAATCACCTCACAACATCTTATGTATTTGACATATGTAAATGAGATCAAATATTGTGATGTGTTTGTTTAAATGCGATGAGTAAGTGAACAAACTCAGTAATTTTGGAGATCGAAACAAATATGAACTAGTAGAATGGGATATTATCTGGGGCAGATTTTGCAATCAAAGTGAGACCAGCCTTGATAGAAAGAATGTAAAAACAGTCGGACCTCTATATATCGAATCTGACGGTTCTTTTGATAATATTCGTTCTACGAAATTCTACGAGAATCTATAGTATGTTTTGTACATTTTTATTTCCTAGAAAAAGAACAGACAATTCAGAAAAGGAGTTCGATTGGAAATAATTTTCCTTATATAGAGGTTCGATATACGGAGGTCCGACTGTATTTTAATTGAAGTTAATATTTGCTTAGAGAACACATGGACGTATCTTATTTCGCATTAAGATGCCAACAGAGCAATGAGAATACTATCCAGAAACTTGCTGAAGTACACGGAACCCAAATATCCGGACCGCCAAAACTGGCAGATGTGCTTGGTACGTCATCAGAGAGCTTTCGCAGACTACGTACCAGTCGTTTAGATACTCCACATTTCTACAAGCAATTTTAAATCTTCAGTCTCCACCAATAAACATTTTTTCGTTCAAAAATCTCGTGAATCATGAATCCACTGCAAAAATAACTTTTTATCCAAGAAGGTGACTAGCACAATAACTTCTTGTTTGAAACGGGTGTTCTTTTGAGAACACCCCACCCCGCCCATGCCCTCGCTTGCGCTCCCGCGTCCATCTCGCTCCCCCCACCCCCGCTTCCTCTTGGCTTCCATCTTGCACGCACTCCTCTCCGCCTTCGCCCCGCCTCCGCCTCCTCCATCTCGTCGCCTTCACCTACCCCGCTTCGCCTCGCCCCAGCCTTCGCCCCTCCCCGCCTTCCCAATCTCACCGCCTTCACCCCGTCTCCTGCCCCTTCGCCTTTCCTCCGCCTTCGTCCCTCCTCGCCTCCTCCATCTCACCGCCTTCACCCCGCCCCCGCCCTTTCGCATTTCCCCCGCCGTCACCACTCCTCGTCTCCTCCATATCACCGCCTTCACCCCGCCCCCCGTCCCTTCGCCTTTCCCCCGCCTTTGCCCCGTCTCCTGCCCCTTTGCCTTTCCTCCGACTTCGCTCCCCCTCGCCTCCTCCATCTTAGCGCCTTCACCCCGCCCTCCGCCCTTTCGCATTCCCGCCCTTTCGCGCCCCTCCACGTCTTCTCAATCTCACCGCCTTCGCCCTGCCCCCTCCGTCTCGCCCCCGCTTTCACTCGGCCCCACCTCTCCATTCGCCTGTGCCATCGCCCCTCCCTTGCCTTCGCCCCACCCCCGCATTGTTCAGCCTTCGCTCCGCCTCCACTTCCAACTCATTCCCGCTCCTGTCTCCTCTTCCACCATCGTTCCAATCTCCAAAGTTGTAGATCCGCTCACATTTTCTCCTCGCCACTGTCCCCTGCCTCCGCCCTCGCCTCCGCCTCGCCTCCCACTCGCTCCTACTGGCTGAAATTAGTTCAGAGACCGCTATCTCTAATGCGACTCTGAGATCCTAGGGTTCGATTCCCGTTGGGCGCGGATTTTCGGCACTAGCCTAATAGCTAAGAGTAGTTTTTCGTCGTCTCTCTCTCGTCCATGCGGCGGAGCTGTTCCTTCACAAACGGGCCACAAACCGTGCGAAATCTTTCGTTTCTTTTCCTCGTTTTATTCTTTCCCCTCACTTCTCGCACTTACAGGCACACTTACTCGCACTACATTATTTCACATATCGAAAGACAATCAGAGCTAAGCACTTGTCCAAGTATTTCAAGCTGGAACAGCCATGTTCGCACTTGCGCCATCTCGGGCGATGCCCCGCTATGGGAAATACCCGAAGGGGAAATCCCCCAGCAAACCGATGTGTAGGGCGGCGCCGGATCTCGCCTTCCACCGGGGTAGGAACATCGCACTTTTAGGCCAAAACACCTACTACACTAACATGACTAATGACCAAAGCAGTTGACGTGCCTGGAAACATTAATGAATGAATCAGTCAGTAAATCCAATTCGCTCCTGCTCCCGCACACACCAGCGCTCCTCCTCCAACTCCTCCCTCCGCCTCCGCTCCCCCGACTACTCTCTCCCGCTTCCGCCCTCGACCACGCCCACGACTCCACTTCCTCTTCCGAATCAGTTCCTCTCCACCACGCCCCTCAGAACCGTAAAGTTAGCATACCACAGTTTAAGAAAAAATTGAAATTAATTTGAGAATATGTGGCATTTTTTCGTTAATTTGTTACACAAAAATAAAATTTCTCGTTCTTCATTTCATCCCGCTACACAGATTCTGCTAACTTGACATCAAGTTAGCAGAAAATATGTATCTCTGTAATTTCTTGTTTTGTTTTGTGTGTGTGAGTGTGTTTGCAATTGTCATGCTAAGTTGATGAATCTCTGTAGCGGAATCAAATGTAGAGCGGCAAATTTTATTTTTGCGTAACAAATTAACAACAAAAAAGCGACAAATTCTGAGTTTAATTTCAATTTTGTTCGAAACTTTGCTACGCTGACTTTACGGACCTCGCCTGGCCTCAGCATCCTCAGAGCTCGGGTCTACAGCCAGCTTCCCAACACCCACTGCTCCATTTCTGCGAAGGACTTCTGCTAGGTTCATCACGGATATAACTCAATCTCTTCTGGAAAAAGAAATTTAATTTAAACATCATTTAAAGAAAATTAAAATAACTGGCTGTGGGGAATTTAACTTCTCTTATTACCGGGAGCGGTGGCTCAGCAGTGCATCAACTAATGTCACTGCAGTGCCTCTGACCGGGAGATCTTAGGTTCGAGCCCCGACGGCGGTAGGATTTTCGACACTAGCTTGTGAGCTAGGTCGAATTCAGTCGCTGTCTGGAGAAGAATTCTAGCTCTGATCGGCAGTTTTCCGTGGTTTCTCCGTTCAACACCAGCCGAATGCTGGAGCAGTTCCCTAACAAACGGGCCACGGACCGCTCGCGACATTTCCTTCCTCTCCCTTGTCCTATCCTCACCCCCTCACACACACACACACACACACACACACACACACACACACTTACACTAACATTAACTAGCATGCGGGGAGACCTGTCGTAGACTTATAACTTCTCCCGGCTAGGGCGGTGCCCCGCTGGTGAGAGATACCAGATAGAGAAAACCCCACTAGTCGACGGTAGATCGGCGATGGGTCTAGCCATCCAGTGGGGGAAGATCACCGCCACCTCCCGACTTAAAACGTGCACTACACTTATGGGACTAATGACCTCGGTAGTTGACGTTGTCGGAATCACTAATCAATCAACTTGTCTTAGTTTGTTGTGTTCCATTGATTATCCGCGTTGTAATAAAGAAACAGTGCAAATTACTGCACTCTACTGGAAGACGACTGGAAAACATTGTAGTTACATCGTTACACTAAGCAGGGCCGATTTCTAAGCCAAAAGGATTATGAAAAAAGAGATAGAAAAGAAATCCGGACAGGGGTGACATACGAACATGAGCCAAATACGGACTTACGGAATGAAATACGAGGAATCATCAAATATTAGTTTAATTTTATTCTACTACCTGAAGCATTGTGATTACATATCAGGAAGGGAAGAACTGTTTAAATGCCACAACATAAAAGTACAATATTTGCACGATAAAGAAATCGTAACTTCCTCAAAATATTGTTTCATGTCGTTCACTATGTTCCTTACGAGTAATGAACGGTGAGAGATTTACACATTTTGAAACAGTACCATCACTATTCACACTGTGACGTGCAAGTTTGTATGTTTCTGAAAGTGTAATTGTTCTTTTATTTACCAAGATCTGAACATGATTGCTGAAGTGGAATACAGCAGGAAATCCTTTATGATTTAAAAACGTAATGCATAACATAATTTTAATCACTGATTTTTCTTGTAATGAGAAACTTGTTTTGAACAATTTCTGGACATTGCGTTTATATATTTACAAGTATTTCCATTTGAATAATCTTCGAACTTAAAAATCCTTCCTATCTTTGCTTTGCTAATTATAACCTCAATTCTCACACGATTGCTCGCAATAGACGAAGACCTACTTCATGAAAGTCTTGATAGAACTAAAAGACGTAATGATCAAAAGTGTCGGCGCTTTCATTCTATTAATTTTACGATTTTATCCAAATTTAGTACTTACAACCATAAAAAGACGAATAATACTAGCATGCGATAACACATCTGGACATTTCATTTAAAGCAAAAATACACATATCACAAAATTTCACGAGTTTTTTGAGTAGGAGAGTCAACCATATTTTATACGAAAACCTTTAATGTTTTAAATATAAAGATGAGAAGCTGTCTCCAAGATACGTGCATCAGGCCACGCAAAGAAGATTACCATCGCTTTCGGTTTTGTCACTGTAAGACAAGGTCACTGGAGAGCATATTAGAGAGGTAAAATGTCATAAACAGAAGAATGAATATTTCTAAATATATTACTGCCATTGCAATACTGGACTCTCAGGATATGCAGTTTAGAGTTGCTATTTAAACGGTATATTCTCGTGAGAAAAAAACGGTAAATCATCAAGGATGCCAATATCTTTATTTGAAAAAAACCTGAATTTATTCACTTATTTGTAAGATTTTAATTTAGATTCTCAATTACCTGTTACTTTCGAAATTGTGAGTTGTTAAGAATAAAGAAGAATTCGTCTTCCAATTAAAAAGCATTGGGGCCGTGCTCTGGAGCTAAGCTTCATCATGACGAAGCTGAAAAGCTTGCCAGCGGCGACTTGGAGGCTCGCGTGAGAAGACGTAGGCCGAAAAAAATCTGACCCAAAGGTCACTCTCGGACTCGGAGAGCTTGACTCTTAAGCCGCAGCACATTTCGTCATTTACCTTCCCTTGCGTTATAGATGCGTCTAGAAAATCGGTACTAATAAAACTTCCAAGCGGAAGACCTCTGATTAATACGAGAACGTATCAAGATTATAAACACCTTATATGATAGCAATAAATATTATTGCTTTTGAGCAATTTGCATTTGGAATTTTGGCTGTCTCTGTTGAGTTGTTAGCCCCATGTAGAAAGGTGACCACCACTCATTTGTACTTCCCTCGGAGGTTAAAAATCTTCAAAATGTCGTTGACCGGGACGGCATAGGGGTCGAGTGTCTATTATTAAGGATTCTGTGATGGACCGTCCGTCGTTTCTCGGATCACTACTAGGCGAATGCCGGAGCAGTTCCGTGGCAAACGGGACACCGACCACGCGATTTTTCCTTTCTCCTCCATATCCATCCTTATCCTCTCCTTTCCCTTACAAAAACACACACATACATGCACTACACCGCTGATAAAGGGAGACCAGTCAGAAACTTAGAACTTGTCCCGACGTCCCCGCAAGGCGTTGGGATCCTCACGATCCTCACAGCCACCTCTTGGATTATAATATGCACTACCCGCACGGGACTAATGAGACGCGGAGTTCACACGCTCAGAAACGCCACATACTCACTCAAGGCACCGCACAACTCGATGGCATTCCGCGAGCATGGGGTCAGACGTTAGGAAAGAGAATGTGTAAGGAGAGGACGCAAAATAGCTTAGTTTTTATATTAGTTTACACGTTTACGTTCTTTTTCTAGAAAAACCTGGTAGACGTTTGAACAGTCTAAGAACAGAATGAAAAATTATAAAGTTAAAAAAAAAATAAGAGTAAGGAGGCTCATAAGAATTTTCTTCTGAATATTATTTATTTAGAAACATTGATCAGTAAAAAATGGTTATTCTTACAATGTTTTATTTTAAACTATCATGTTTCGATATGCGGGATATTTCATCGTCTCACACGAACTAGAAATCACTACTGCAACATAAGACCGGAACGTATGGAGAAAAGTATAACATAACGCAACCTGCAACATAAAACAACACGCAAGCATAACATGACGTGTGTAGACCTGATTGTAAAGGAGTTTCAAAAATAAAATTTGATTGTACTATTTTTGTGACATTGAAGCACAAGTTTTGAAGCATCCCTTTGAATACGGAATTCTGTGGGAATTGTGTTGTTATAGATCATAATATCGCTTAACTAAAACCAGATGTTATGTTCCTTTCACGGAAATGTTATTCATTGTGAACTACGTTCGTATCGTACAGTCATTTTACTCGTTAGACCGACGACATGTGTGCTCCTCGTATGTGAACCAAGCGAAAAGGCTGCCACCGCCGTATTAGAATACTGCAGACTTAGCATCATAAAACAGCTCCGATTCTGTGGTAGAGAGAGAGAGGGGGGGGGGGACTAGGGCACTCATCACGGGACATCGCGCGCGACGGTGGCGGCGGCGGCGGCGGCGGTCACGACGGTTGCCCTTTGCCTCCGCACGCTTTTTATCGAGCGCCCCCGCCCCCGCTTGCGGTGGGGGGCGGGAACTAAGACTGGGCGGGGCGGGGCGGGAGAGCGGCTTTTTGCGTGGAGCGGCCGCGACCGGGACAGAGGGTCTTTTCTTCGCCGACGCGTCCGCTTCCGGCCCCGGCCCCGCCCCACCCTGCCCCGCCCCCGCCACCCATCTGCACTTGTCGCATTTCGACCCGCGTCAACCCTGCTGCCAGCTCCGCCCATGCGCCGCCCTGCGCCGTCTCGCCAGGCGCCTGGCGCGAGGCACTCTGCAGGTGGAGCGAGGTGGTTAATGCTGGGTGATGAGTGATGGGTGATGGGCGATGAGATTAGTAATGACGATGGTTCATGAAGGATGTCGATGTTTGATGAGACGAGTGATGGTTGATGAGACGAGTGATGGTTGATGAGACGAGTGATGGTTGATGAGACGAGTGATGGTTGATGAGACGAGTGATGGTTGATGAGACGAGTGATGGTTGATGAGACGAGTGATGGTTGATGAGACGAGTGATGGTTGATGAGACGAGTGATGGTTGATGAGACGAGTGATGGTTGATGAGACGAGTGATGGTTGATGAGACGAGTGATGGTTGATGAGACGAGTGATGGTTGATGAGACGAGTGATGGTTGATGAGACGAGTGATGGTTGATGAGACGAGTGATGGTTGATGAGACGAGTGATGGTTGATGAGACGAGTGATGGTTGATGAGACGAGTGATGGTGATGAGACGAGTGATGGTTGATGAGACGAGTGATGGTTGATGAGACGAGTGATGGTTGATGAGACGAGTGATGGTTGATGAGACGAGTGATGGTTGATGAGACGAGTGATGGTTGATGAGACGAGTGATGGTTGATGAGACGAGTGATGGTTGATGAGACGAGTGATGGTTGATGAGACGAGTGATGGTTGATGAGACGAGTGATGGTTGATGAGACGAGTGATGGTTGATGAGACGAGTGATGGTTGATGAGACGAGTGATGGTTGATGAGACGAGTGATGGTTGATGAGACGAGTGATGGTTGATGAGACGAGTGATGGTTGATGAGACGAGTGATGGTTGATGAGACGAGTGATGGTTGATGAGACGAGTGATGGTTGATGAGACGAGTGATGGTTGATGAGACGAGTGATGGTTGATGAGACGAGGAGTGGGTGACGAGTGATGGCCTGCACGAGTGACGGGATGTGAGACGAGTGATAGGATGTGTGTTAAATGATGGGATATGTGACGAGTTACGGGATGTGTATTGAGTGATGGGATGTATGACTAGTAAAGAGCATGTTAATGTTGGATACTGATTTCTGAGTGAGTGTTGGAGAGATCAAAATGCAAAAGAAAAAATTAGTAACCCATAATAGTCGCTTGGAAGGTTGAATCTTCAATTGTAAGTTCAAAAAATTGTTCGTTTATTATCGACTGGAGTGACATCTGGGCTTGATCATTATTTGTAATGGAAGTTTGCGTGGTTTTAAATCAGTTACAAATGGTTATCAAAATAAAAACAAATCAGTACTTGTTATTTCTTTCTTTCGAATCCATAAGTGCTACTACATAATAAGTGAATTACAACAATTATTTTCATTATTTGTTGCGTTTACAATATACAGAAACATTAATAGTTGTTGAAAGGTAAAAATAAAAATTTAAAAAACCTAGAGGTGCTACAGAATGGCACATACTTTCTCGCAGCAAAGTTTTCGAATTATCTTGGTGTGGACTGACTTTAAGGTCTTGCTCCATTCTCTGGTCAGCTGCCATCTATCATCGCCCAAAGTACATTTTTTAAAAACTTTTCCTCAACTTTTCGGTTTCTTAATAGTAGAAACGAAACACCACTTTAAAAATATTAAAGAACAGTAAAATTTCGTCCTAAATAGAAATTTTTATTGAAACATTTGAAACCATTTCTACGAAAATTGCGATTAAGCATTACTGTAAATGCGAAATTTGAATCTCTTTTTTCACAGGAATCCATTGCGTTTTCGAATAACTTTATTTGAAGTCATTTGAAACACTTTCACTCACAAAGATAATAATTTATACAAATCGATGGATATGTACATATTAACGGCGTGAGATATATTTAAAAAAAATTACATTTGTGTAACTTGAAAAAAACAAAAGAATATACCAAAATTAACTTTACGTCATATTAAACAGTACCATTACCACTATCCGTTGGGAAAGTTTGAAGAAAAAAATTGGAGCAATTTTTGAGAAAATTGCGTTTCAGAGTTTCTTAAAATGCGTGATTTTGAGTTCATTTTAACAAAAAACTGTTGAGTTTTCGAGAAACTTTACTTGACATTATTTAAAGCACATGTGCTCATAAATACAATAACGTGAAGAAATTGTCTCTAATGTAAGTATTACCGACGTGAGAGACAAGTCGCAAAAAATACAGTTTTGTAATTTTTGAAAAAACAAAGTGATACACCAAAATAAACTTAACGTCATATCAAACAGTACAATAAGCACTATTCATTGAAAAAAAAAATGAAGATAAAATTTGGAATTAAGTTTTAGAAAATGGCGTTTGAGCGTTTCTGAAAATGCGTGATTTTCATCTCATTTTCACAGAAAACTGTTGTTTTTGAGGAACTTTATTTGACATAATTTAAAGCACAAGTACTCATAAATATAATACCGTGAAGAAATCGCCTCTAAAGTAAGTATTACAGATGTGAAAGACAAGTCAAAAAAATTACTTTTTTGTAATTTAAAAAAAAGACAACAAAAGAATCGACCAATATGGCGTTTAAGTCATTGTATGAGGTTCATTTAGCACTAACCGTACCAAAAATTTAAAGAAAACATTTGGATCCGTTTTCGAGAAAATCTTGTGTTTGTAATTTTTTTAAATTGCAAATATTGCACGCACTATTGCACGAAAACTTTTAAAATTTACAAAAAAATCTACATGACCTTATTTGAAAGAACTATTTATGGACAACAGAGTTCATTTGAACGAAACGTCTCTAACTTCAATATTGTAGATGTGAGAAGTTGCCGAAAAAATACATACTTTTACAATTTCCGAAAATTCAGAGTTAATCCTAAAAATCGTACAAATGACACCTTTATAAGTGTATTTAACTCTATTCTTACAAGAAATTTAAAGAAACAATTTGGAGCCGTTTTTGAGAAAATTTTGAAAATGTTCCTAGGGCTTCATATGAAGTTCCCCCAAAAATTAATGAAGGTTTTACGAATTGCAGAGCTTCAGCTCACGCAAAAATGACAGGGGATTCTTCAATTTAGAAGAAATCCTACGCACGCTTCAGGCGCCAGATTTGTTCACATACGATAGACGGACGGACGGACGGACGTTTTGAATTCAATTGGCTTTTCGGTATTAAAGGTCCCACAAAACAGGGATTCTGTATACACCACGTATCTTTTTCTTAATTTAGTCACTGGATTTACGAGTATCTACTCTTCCGTTATCAGGGCCACGCAATGAACTTTTTTCTGCCGAAAATCCGCCGTTTTTTGTGCAGCACATAACTTTCTCTATACTATGTATATGAGAAGGTATACGTATACGAGAATGTAAAAGGCAGTTTCATATCTCTCGAGGTCGAGGGACATCTGATTTTTAAGGCGGTTTTTGGCCTATGAAATCCACGCGTCTGAAGGGAACGAGTTACGTATTAATAGAGCCTAGAATTTCAGGATTTATTCACCTAAAATTCAAGTAGACGACGGGGTCCGCAACAGACTGCGCCACGGAACTTGCTATTATTATTATTATTATTATTATTATTATTATTATTATTATTATTATTATTATTAGTATTATTATTATTATTGTTATTATTATTATTATTTATCAGCATCATCATAATTGGAGTATAATTACTGTGCTGCTGTTGTTTCACTTGGTGAAGCGAGGGAACATTTGAAATATACAATATTTGAACATTTAAAAATTCTTTTAAATTTATAACAGTTTTGAAAATACTTAGTATCTATTGTATGAAGTTTTCATTACGTACAAAAATACTATAAAGCAGATGTTACTGCAACATTCTCTGACATACGATTTATTTCTTGTAATACGTTTGCAGGTAAAACCACATGGCATTGGCTACTTCTTCCACTTCCTTTTCTTTAGGCCTAAAGACATGTTGCGCCTCCTATTGTTGAAGCAACTCTTGACCGAATTCACGGGACTTCTCTTCCCACAAAATCGGAGATCTATTACATTTTTTGCATTAGTTAATAACGCTTTAAATCAATAGATTCCATTATTGTTATAAATTATGGAAATTAATTTACAGGGAGACAAGTATGAATCCCTGAGTAATTTTTTTCTTCTTAATTTGAACGCAGTAGAGACTACGCCCGTAATTGAACTAAAACAGAAAGTGTAATAAACAGCAGCTCCGAGGGTAATGGGCTATCATCTTTTGCGCAGCCTACGTCTGCAAAACCGTTTACGACTAGTAAACCGGTCGTCCTTCATTACTGTAATTTCCTAGTTGACTGTTCTTTGCCCGTCGGCTGAACGAAGCCAGACTCCGCATCCTTCACTTGCTTTTCTTGTTGGGAAGACGCGGTAATGACAAATTACTTCATCGCTAACGCCTTCAATAATTAATGCCAGAGAGAGAGAGAGAATGAGGGCGTATGAGGAGTGATTCCCCCAGATCCCTCAACACACACATCCTCCCGATGTTACGCACTCCGCTCTAACGGTGCTAAACCACTTGGGTTGTGATACAGCACGCTCTACCGGCCATTTGCTAGTTGATAAACGAGTGCGTTAAAGGAGAGAATATAAGGTACTGGAAGAGGTGGCTCAGTCCATCAACTGATGTCACAGCTGCGCCTCTGACCGGGAGGTCCTAGGTCCGAGTCCCGACAGTGGCAGGATTTTCGACACTTCGCTTATCAGCTAGGTCGAATTCAGTCTCTGTCTCAAGGAAAATTCTAGAGGCCGGCTGCTCTGATTGGTAGTTTTCCATGATTCCTCCGATTAACACCCTGGCAATACCGGAGCAGTACCCTAACAAACGGGCCACGGACCGTGCGCAATCTTTCCTTCCTCTTCCTTGTCCTATCCTCACCCCTTACACACACACACACAACTGCATCACACATGCCGGGAGACCGGTCGGGAACTTAGCTTGTCCCAGCTGGAATAGTTCCCCGCTGATGGAAATACCCGGTTGGGAGAAACCCTGCTAGTCGACGGTCGGTCAGCGTTGGATCTCGTCATCCAGTGGGGGAAGATCATGGCCACCTCCAGATGAAAAAACGCGCATTACACTTACGGAACAAATAACCTCAGTAGATGACATGCCCGGAGTCACTAACAATCAACCAACCAAGACAAATTTGACCCATTTAGGTATTTCGTATTCAGTGTGAAATTGTAATACCTTGAGTCATAAAAAATCTATATTACTAATTTCTAATATACGGGTAAATTGACGGAACACTAAGTAGCCTCCGGCTATGTCACAGAGGTCTTTGAGATACCTATAAACACGATTGATTGATTCCCGTCGCATCAGCTGCTAAGGCCATTAGTCCTGTAAGTGTACTGAAATGGTTTTCCTCGGGAGGTGGTGGTGATCTTCCTCTGCTGGATTGTGATCTACATGTCGGTTTGCGAGGTTTTCCATAGCCAAGTATCTCCCACCGGCGGGACACTGACCCACGCGTGACATTATAAATTCAAATTGCTATTTTTTATTTATTTTACGTGAAAAAAAAACAGTTAAACTGCGTATGATGTGCTATGGGGAGAAGTCAATTCTGTGCACATTTTCAAAATTATGAGACCCCAACACTAAGTCATATACTACTAGAATTTTGAATGTGAAAAAAACCCTTCCATGTAATAAAATCTATTTTCAAGGATAAATAAGCAATCAATTTTGGGCTCTTATCTATGATGTCCTTCGTCAAGGAAATCTGCTAGCCATCGCAACTGGTTATCGATAGGTAGTAATTCAAAAAAATATTAGAGAATAAATATTATTATTATTATTATTATTATTATTATTATTATTATTATTATTATTATTATTATTATTATTATTATTATTATTATTTCTAAGGTCTCTTGACAAGTGTGGTAGTGTAGTTCATGTGAGTGTGTGTTTAAGTAAGGGGGAGGAAAGGACAAGGAAGGGGAAAGAAAGATCGCCCGCGGTCCTTGGTCCGTTTATTAGGGTACTGTGCCGGCATTTGCCTGGAATTAAACGACAAAACCACGGAAAACTACCGGTCAGAGCAGTCGGCCGCTAGAATTCTCGTTCAGATTTCTTCTTCTTCATTTCATGGATTTGGCAAGGCTGCTGTTCCGGAAACGAGGAAACAATCTTCTAAGGCGGGAAGGAACTCTAAAAACAACAATGAAACAGTTGCGATATTGATGAAAAATGCAAAAATTTGCATATGTCAATGCGAAATTTGTCACACATTACTTTCATTTTCAGCGCGCTACTACTGACGGCTCAGCGCTACTGCTCGGGGAATCGCTGCTGACTGCGCGGAAGAAGAGGTGTGGTTTATGTCGGGGACTTCGAGACTTTTTCACTCTCAACGTTTGAACCAGCCAGTGGATTTTAGAAATCGATAAACAAAACTCTCTTATTTCCACATATTTCTAAACGATCGATTCGAGACGAGCTGATAATAAATGTATAAAATACAAAAGTCTTTAATTCCTGGTATCCTCGTAAGATTAATCCTATATGGTCCAAAACTACTTGAAATAAGTCATATATCTGTATTATTATTATTATCATCGTTTTATTATCTCATTTTACTGGTACATTTGGATATATTATTGTACTGATATATATATATATATATATATATATATATATATATATATATATATATATATATATATATATAAGCACAATACATATATTTTAAAAAAATATAATACATAATTTCCCATGAATTTCCACACTATCCTTGTTGAAATAACAACTGCCTTCTGCACGAGTTTGTACAGATCATTCATTCAAACCCAGTTGCTTAAGGCCCCACATCAGACTCCTAGTACAAAACAACTTCTATCATAAACATAAAGAATTACTTTAATCTGATGACTCCGGTGCTTGAAACAATTATCGGGATAATGTTGACTCTTTCCATATTCCACTGTTTCTCAACGGGTTCAACAAGATCTCCATATTTACTGATTTTTTCAGTGTTGTTGGAATTGCTTTGAATGTTGCCAGTATTTGGGTCAGAAACATCAATAAGCATAAGATGTTTCTCACACTTGTTGATCAGTGGATTACTTGTATTATTATTATTATTATTATTATTATTATTATTAAAGCCACATTTCTTAAAATTTAATAAGTAAGAATATTTATGGAAATGAAAATATATTAATTCACAGCAAAAGAACCATCACCATCTCACCATATGCTTTACAATAAATTGTAATAATTTTACTACAACAAATGCTACCACAAATTTTGGTGTCGCGGCGATGGCTATGAGAGGTTGGTCTTGCCGGTGACCACCCACTTCCCACTGAAGATGCCGTTGAGTAGCTCATGGTTCTTCCAGAGGATTCGGCGCACTCCACGAAACAATGAAGTCAGGAAGGACGGGATTCCGGAGAGTTGCCTCGGCCCCCTTCCTCGCCAAAAATGGGCAACGGAACGTTCTGCACTTTCGACTCATCGCTGAGTCTCGCGGTTTTTTTTACCAAATAAGAAATGAAATTGACCATTTTTTCAAGGGTTTTTTGTTTACTTTAAAATATAATATGATAAACATCTTTTCTTTACGTTTGTTTAGATTTTTGGTCTTTTTATGTACTTTTTTTTCTCTCCGATCCCTTATGTTTCCTGTATTTTGTTCCGTTTTCTTGAAATGAAACAATAATGGAATGAATTTAATGTTTTTTATTTATTAATTCGTAGTAATGTAATGTTTATGTACAAATTAACATGACAGTCGTCCTATGTTGCGGAATTCGCTGAGTAGTACACAATAATAGGAAATGTGCAAAACAGTTAGTTTGTCATGTGATCTTTATTTACAGTTGCATATAAGGCTGAAACCGACTTCATGCATGTGGTGACGACTTTCGTAGCATTTGAGTAATCGGCATTTCCAGAGCTGTATTCTAATCCCATTTTTTTAATCCAATATTTACTTATTTGTGTATTCGCTGATAAACAGCCGTATTATTTGTAATAATAGATGTTTTCTCACACTTGTTGATCAGTGGATTATGTATGTAAGAATTTTAAAAATGGAAATGAAAATATATTATTCACAGCAAAAGAACCATTTATCACCATTTGTACTCACCATATCAAAATACGCTAAACTTACAATAAATTGTAATAATTTTACTACAACAAATGCTACCACAAATTTTGGTGTCGCGGCGATGGCTATGAGAGGTTGGTCTTGCCGGTGACCACCCACTTCCCACTGAAGATGCCGTTGAGTAGCTCATGGTTCTTCCAGAGGATTCGGCGCACTCCACGAAACAATGAAGTCAGGAAGGACGGGATTCCGGAGAGTTGCCTCGGCCCCCTTCCTCGCCAAAAATGGGCAACGGAACGTTCTGCACTTTCGACTCATCGCTGAGTCTCGCGGTTTTTTTTATTTTGACCATCATCCAGTTTGTCTCTTTTAATGATAACAGTGACGTATTGTAATTTTAACACATCCCCATTTACTGCTAAATTCGGATTCGCTTAGTATTTAAATAATAGATTAATGGCATTAAACAGTTAGTCTTCATGTGACCCAGCCACATGATAACAGTTACATGAATTTCTGAATTTACTAGAAAAATCCTTAAACTTAATCTTTTTACATTAAACAGAGTCTTCACCCCGACAGAGTGCATGTGCTTAGGAGCACAATGTTCTTCTCCTGTCATAGATAAAAGAAACCTTCTCTTTTGACTTTCGTACACAAAAAATGGCATCGCAGGCCGCCAGTTGAACATTCTTAGTCTAGGTTTTCTGGGACGAGCCGCCTGTTTTTGATAAAGTTATTGATCCTACCTCTTCGAGGGTATTTGAGTTATGAAAATTGATGAGCTGTAACTTCAAAACACATTTAACAATTACCGCTTGTGATAATAATCGCCAGCAAAACTGTATGCGTAGTAATTACCGCACACAGTACTGATATAGTACATGGGAGCAGTTGCAGTACATTTGAGAAGCGTATTTGGAAAACATGATCAGATTATTAATGGAGCCGTAATATTGCCATCAAATATACGACTTCTGGGGTAGAAGTAATGGCAACTATTATTTTTCTAAGAAATGTTATCGGTTCGCACAATTTCATTTATAGCGTGAAAGAAATGCTGTAGAATTGTTTCACATCAACAGATGTCTATGTGAGTGTCTCTATTAGCACAGAGAGCAATGTGAAATCATTTGTCTGACTACCGCCGTACGAGATGAACCTCACCCGTTTCGAGCAGCGCTTGTATTCCAAGACAGCCGTTCTCCCTGGGAGAAATGCCCGAAAATGGCACAAGGAAATGGTGGAATCCCTTGGGAATAATGCCCTTCCACAGTAGCGTTGAGTGATCATTTTTCATGGGTAGGCTCCAAAGCAGCTTAACGTATTATTTAACACTCCCCATCTGCCTTTTTTGAAGGAAGATTTGGTGTAGGCCTTTTAGTCTTAACGTCTAGTTTCCCCTCATAACTTAAATTACTGAAGCATGTTGGGGATTGTAACTAAGAGTTTATGAGATAGTCGTCTGGTAAAGCCATATTTCCTACAGTAAACAATAAAACTTGTATTATTCATCAACTATTGATCTGAACTAAACGCGATAAACTAACATTAATTTCTCACCTGTCAGATACAAAGAAATTAAATCTTGAATTCTTGAGCTGGCTCGTTTCACTATAATATATAAGGTCGTCCCACAATAATATAGAATGAGCAAAATATTTCAGTGTGTTCGTCAGTATTGCAAGAAGTCTACTGAGGTCATATTCTCTGATCGCGCATGCAGATGTCGCACACACAAGGGTGCGGGGTGGCGAGCGGTCATCCTGCACATCTAGGCACCAAACCAGCGAGTGAGTGTCTTGGCGAGAGAGGGCCCCCGACTGATCTCGAGGATTGCCGAAAGGCCCTTTTAGGCGGGCCTTCGGGTGAACCAAGCAGCCCGTATGATCAGAATATCAGCGTCTGCGGGCACACGTTCTGCGCTTGCTTTGAAGGCTCCGAAAGGCCAGAGCCTTCGATCTCTCTCGCGTAAGTTCGCAATTGAACGGGAAGAAGATGACAAACCTACAAAGCCAGACGAATCATGCGATATTTCTTTCGAAAACTAGCAATAAATACATTATAAAGTAATGTTTTAAAAATGAAAAGCATTCCATAAAATATTTGGGTAGGCTCCGCCTTGCAGCCTAACAGGAAGCTACACCGCTGTCCTTCCATACCGGACAGTCGCGAGATGGACAGGAACGTTTCTGCGAGGACGCGTAGCAACCAGTGATCAGCAACGCACGTGACGACCTGTGTCCAAACCCATGTGGCACATGCTGTCTGCCTAAACGAGCGGGTATGAAATGATTTTCAAATGTTGTGAGCTCATATATACTCAAATGCTTTGCAACATAAAACCAATATTGTCAGTTAAAATATCTTAATAAATATAAGAACCACAATTATACTTTGTGCTTTTGTGTGATTGTTGTCATTTATTTACCCATTTTAAAAATTAATAAAACAATAGTTCACTCCCAGAAAAAGAGAATCCGCTCTCTTCGTGAAAATCTTATGAATCCGTTACAGTTGGGGACTAAGTATTCAGAGAAATACACTGAAATACAGAGATCATTTTAATTTAAGAATGTAAATCATAATTCGTCATTCCAAGAAAAAGAGAATAAGTTGTTTCTTGGGAAATCCTCTGAATCTTCTACTGCGATGATCTTTGAAGGAAGTACCTGAAAGACAAAGGTCATTCTTATTTTAAGTTGTAATTAATAAAATAATGAGCCGCTCCAAGAAAAAGATAATTCGAGTTACATTTGAAAATGTTTTCATGCTACGTAGGAATATCTAAGAAAGGTCTTAAAATATGCGGTTCATAAATAACATTTTAAAACCAACATTCGTAATACGTTGCATTTTTTCGAAGATTATACTTCTAATCATTTATATCTCTATAATGAGGTCATTATTTCCACGTTAATGTCCAGTTCAGAATCTCAAATTATTCCTCAATTTTTAAGGATGTCCTGAGCAACATATTTCTGTTATGTTATTTCTTCCACGTTAAAAACATTGCAAAACATATTTGAGATCCTCTAAATTTCTATATGAGAAATTATAAGATCGATTTGTCTTCTGCAAATGTATTAATCGTTTTCTGATCGAGAAATTAAAATGATTTTTCAGTTTAGAACATCGAAGTAGATAATTCATATCGAATTATCGTGATGTAATAAGGAAGGTGATACGACACCTAAAACCGCAACGCAATGTAGATGACGTGATGGGCACACGAGGTATTATGACAAGATGTGACGTGACGCGATGTGATTGATTGATTGATTTTTTCGCGTTTCCGGGCGCGTCAACTACTTCGGTTATTAGTCCCGTTAGTGTGGTGCATGTTTTTTCTCGGGAGATTGCGGTGATCTTCCCCCGCTGGATGGCGAGATCCGGCGCTGACATACCGTCGGCTAGTGGGGCTTCCTCCTAACCTGGACTCTGCCACCAGCGGGGCACCGCCCCAGTCGGGACAAGCTCTAAGCTCCCGACCGGTCTCCCGAAATATGTGGTAGTGTAGTGCATGTTAGTGTAAGTATGTGTGTAACGGGAGAGGATAGGACAAGGAAGAGGAAGGACAGATCGCGCGCGGCCCGTGGCCCGTTTGGTAGGGTACTACTCCGGCATTCGCCTGGGGTTGATCGGAGAAACCACGGAAAACTAGCGATCAGAACAGCCGGCCGCTAGAATTCTCCTCCAGACAGCAGCTGAATCCGACCTAGCTGGAAAGCTAGTGTCGAAAATCTTGCCGCCGTCAGGACTGGAACCTAGGACCTCCCGGTCAGAGGCGCTGCAGTGACATCAGTTGATGCACTGAGCTACCGCTACCGATGCGACGCGATGTGCAATTCCGATACTTTGGCGCGTTTTCGACATTAGTCAGCTTCGTCTAGGAACCTCGATACGGAACATTTAATATTTTCATCATCAGAGCGAGACAACTATGCTCGCCTGTTCTCTCAAGCGCATACTCTCAACATCTGGGACAAGAGACATTCTTCTTTTGGGCGAGAAAGATAGAATCTTTTTTCTGGAGTGCCCCCAATGTGTCAGTATTTCTCTGAGAATCGCAACAGGGGGTTGGTTGGCTAATCGCTGTTGACGTGCATGGAAACTGAAAATGTTCGGCAGCCCATTTTTTGTTACATTCTCGTATTTACTACGATAGCTGAAACGTTATGGAAGGAATATTTTCTATTTTTATAAATAATGTAGTTCTAAGTCCTAAACACTAATGCCTAGAGTTGAGTGTTTCTGACTAGTAAAGATATTGTTTCATGCTCACTGTCACGACACAATTCACCCTCAATAGTTTGAGGGCGAATTGCGTCGTTGTGACGCGGGTTACCTCTCAATAGTTTGCGGGTTATCCCTTTACTTTCGTTCACAGTTGGATTGTTGAAATAGTAATCTAAATAACGTCGCATTCCATTAAAAACTGTCATCTTCACATCCATATCCAATGAATTCCAAAATAAATAAAATGAATATCTTCTTAAATTATCGATTTACACACAGTAGTTCTGATTGTAATTCATTATGAAGTTCGTAATTCTTCACAACTCATTAGGTCAGGATTAGTGATATAGGCAGAGACATGTGTTTTCCAAAGTTATTCAAACTTTGAAACACTTTATTTCGCTTTACAAATGACAACTATTAATTACTTCAAAAACTAAAGGAAAATATCAGATAACTATGTATTATAAATATCATCCACTAGGTATTGCTGTCAATTAAGTATCACATCCACTTTCCAAGATTCATATTAAAACTTATACCGTTATGAATTTGTCAAATTAATTCAACATAAAATATTGAATTAAATTCCATTTCAATTACTTCTAAAATATTTATAATTTATATATTATTTCCTTATTACTATATTACTTCGGCGTATTATAAGAAAAATGAGAACAATAGATATACGCGTGTGTGTGTGTGAAGAACGCAGAGAATACGATCACAAAGACGATGACAAAACGGTATTGTCACTTCTGTTTTCAATGCCCAGTTGCTTTAATCACTGGAATAAACATCAAGTATAATGGGAAAATTGTCCTGAGGTCATCGTAGATAAAAGTTTGAGTAACTCACGCTTGATATAATATCGTAATGAGACTCGCAACATCAGTCTCTAAATAAAGTTCATATCAGACTTGTATCATTAATAACTGCTGGGCGGCCCTTTCCAGGCGTTTCAATGTAAATAGTTTTAACTGGCGTCGTCTTCTTTGAGGATCTAAGTCGTATCGAACCTACGATTATCTGTATGAATTTGACTAATTTCTTCTATCTATTTTCCAAACTCAGTGTTCTTTCTTTCCATTTCCAAAAACATTTTTGGAACAGAAATGTGATACAGTACAACCTTGTTAACTCGAAATTTTGTTAATTCGATTACCAGGGTATCTCGAATTGTATATGAGCTCACATTTCCTTTATGAGTCTCGTATTGAACAATTCAAACTTTTATCAAGCGAAATATTTAATAACTCGAAATTCTCTTTGATTTCACAAGCAGGTTTCCAGTTGCGTATAAAATCAGGAAATTATGAATGGATTATGGCGTAGTGATAACACAAGAGGGATTGACGTCCACAGCTCAACTGAAAACAATCTACGCAGTTTTCCAAACTATAGCTTAGTTGTCCATGTACTTTGACACATCCGTCCTAAGTCCGTGTCTCACGAGGAATAACTGGACCGTACTAATTGTAAAAGTGTTTCGTCTTTGTAATATTATAATTTGTTAAAATCAATTATATGACTAACACAGACTTTGTTATACGTGTCCTTTAATGTGCTTTGCAATATGGTATTAAATCTCGTATTAAATCTCTGATTCTGAAAAATTTTGAAACCATTCTCTTCCTTAGGAACAATCCAAACAGTTATTTAAGTATTAAAATCTAGCCACAGCACACATAGTAATCAATAATTTTCTCAAAATTAAGCAACTTCTCAAAAAATGTCTTAGAACATTCCAGCACGTATCAGTTATACAACGGTTTAGTTTCTTGTAGTTTTTACATGGAGGAAATAGTGTTTTATCAAAAATATGTACATTTTTTCACATTTTCTCAATTTTTCAGTCCCCTTGAAATGTGACTTTATGAATAGTATACATAGGAGAGTAATCCACGTTCTATAAGCAAAGTTTCATAGAAACACTGGGAGCCGTTTTTTAGAAAATGACGTTTTGGGGGATTCTGAAAATGTGCAATTCTACCGTCATTTTCTGAGAAATTTTGATTTTAAGGAACTTCGTCAGAAATCATTTGAAGCACTTCTGCTCACAAATGCAATAATGTATAAAATACCCATAATGTAAATATTAACGACTTATGAGATTTTTCAAACAAATTACTCATGTGTTATTTTTGACAAATCAAAACAATGCATCAAAATGTCGTGGATGTTTTTAAAATTTACCATATTTTACTCAAAATTACGCGAAAAATAGTTATATTTAAAAAAATGTAGATGACATTAATTAAAGAACGAATTATGTAAAACAAATTCTATTTCAAGAAATATGTCTTCAATAACATAGGTACGAGGAGGTAAACAAATTTGAAACATTTCACGTTTTCCTCAATTTAAAGTTAACAATGGAAAAAATCGGTCCTACGCAATCTGTATATGAAAGATTGTTTCATCAGAAAATTTTTAAATGTCCCTGAGGCCATATATAAAGTATCCCCAAAATTCAAAGATTTTTTCTATAAATCGCGGGGTTGGAGTTGGGTCAGATCGAGCGGGTAATATTAATTTATTCAAAAATTTTAAGAATAATCGCCAATGTTTACGAACGGACGGACGTTTTGGACTAACAACCAAAAAAATAACAGCAACTTATTCGGACTCGGAACCCCATAACGTGTAGTTGCGTTGAAAACTCACAATCAATTATCCGCAGCATTACGTAACTTTCGCTATACTATTTAGACTACTCCATGCGTATACGAGAAAGTAATGCTTCCTGGCTTTCAGACACGGTTCCAAACCTAGCTGTTCCCTTTGGAGTGACTGGCTCTTCCTCACCCTTCACACCAAGCTGGAGCAAATTCACAAAATTTATGGAGAAAGGGGATTATTTTAGTGCCACCTAAAAAAAGCAATTGTGTAAATTTAGTGCTTTTTATTTTCGCGTATACGTACTACGTACGTATGTACGAAGTAATGTATGTAGTATAGAGGCAGTTATGTAATGCTGGGCGAAAAAACAGCAGATTTTTTGGCACAAAATAATTCATTGCCGGGCTCTGATAACGAAAAATTGGATAAATTCAGTTGCTAAATTAAGAAAAAAAATCCTCTAACATGTCGTGTAGCGAGAATCCCTGGTTTGGGAGTCCTTCATACCGAAAAGTCAATTGACGCCGAAACGTCCGTCTGTGAACACTACTGGCGCCTAAAACCATACGTAGGATTTTTTCCAAATTGAAGAAATTTATGTACATCTGGCTCTAGTTGAAGCTTTGACATTTTGAAAAGCACTTTAACTTTTAAGTGCTTTTTGCGACTCAACCATTCGAAATCTCGAAGGAGCTTATTACACAAAATACGCTTAAAATTGACTTATGAATTTATTTTAAAGCTTCGTTGCTTCCCCTTGGTCACCCTGTATTATGTATTATGTATTATGTATTATATTGTATATAGTTATAATAAATATTAGTATACATTTCTATTATGTACATAAAAATTACAAAAACATTTTGTCTTTGAGGGGTGCATCGTGTCTATGTTCCCCTCTTTGGATTTGCAAGTGCTACAAAGCAACCATTTTCCGAGATATTTCAGTATATTCCATCTTCACTGTCGCGATATAATCCCACAATAGGAATTCACATAATATTTCAGTAAACATCACATTTTTCTTTTTTTCCATTCGTTTCTTCACAAATTCCTGTCGCGTTCCGCAAGAAGTGAATAGCGATCAAACAGATGGGAGCGTTTTTAGAACGATTGGACAGCTAGATCAACATTCCATTAATCCTTGGCATCGGACGAAATGGGATATCAGAGAACTTAAAAACGAACTTCTAAGACAGCCTGCATCGGACACATCTCATTCATCAAATGTGTGCTTCCCAGCTCGTCACCCAGCCCGGTTGACTCGCGACCGCAGCTATGTTCAGCTATTCCGATTGTGCAACTGCTGGCGTCACCCACGACGCTTTTTCAAGCTCTCTCTCGTCCAAGAGTTTGAAATGTCTAGCCACTGCTGTGCGTCATGGATTCGAATAAATGCCACGTAAAGAATATGTAAATAGGAACGAATAACAGCCAACAAATGTCAAGGTTGAGTACATGAAAAAGAAATTGAAAAATAAAAAAAAAGAATAGCAAGTTGTTTGATTTAAAACACTAGAAAAAGAAGAGTAAAATACTAAGAAACCCAATTGTGTCATGTACGAAGAGATAACTATTTCTTGTAGTAGTGAAAGATGAGAATCTCACATCATGTGACCATCCTCACTTCTGACAACTTTTTTCATTCTTTTTTTTATTTTTCAATTTTACGGCTGCTAAATCTACACTTATAATTGCTTGCGATGCTAGAGTTTACAAAATTATGTTAAAATCATATAATGCACTTGCTTAGAGTTTCCGCTAACTAGAATTTTTATGTGAATAAGGCAAATGTTCTGGAAAATAGGAAGAGATATTAAAATTCTTAATAAAAAGCCATCGGTAATAGGAGTCTTCATCAAGAAAATAAATTACAACTCAATGTTGAGAGGTGTTACTAGCACATTTCGTACCCAGTGCCTCCCTAAATTGTCTGCTTCAGATTCCTCGGATTCGTCTTATGGATTTTGAAAGCCCACACGTTCAAATTTTTTTCAAAAATGGCTCCAAATTTCTGAATATATTTTGTCCTTGGATAGAGCAAGGGAGGCTTAAAAAGTAGTGTAGTCTCATTTTCGTTTAAATTTCTGTACTTTCGACAGTTGCAAATGTTTAAAATTCTTTCGATGTCTTCACACAATTGTAATATTGACGATAAAAATGTTCTTTCTTAATGAAATCGGTTTTTAAAAGACAGATCATCACATAAGTCCATTAACAATTTTTCCCAAATATGAACAGTTTTCACGTAACTTTTCTAAAAATATTGGCAATTTTTAAACAATTATTTTCTCAAAAACTACTTCAAATTTTTTTTCTTCACAATTCTTCCTCGAATTTGAATGCTTAAAAATGGCACATTCCCCGTATTTGGCAAACTTTATTTTAAAAAATTGCGAAAGATAAAAATAATGTGAGAAAATAGTTCTGTTTTATTACCACTAGTTTGTATTTGCCACTCTCTAAACAGTAATACAAGGTACGTATACATTTTTACGCCATTTTAAGATCTAACATTAATATAAGCTATTGGAAAAGTCTAATAATTATGTGCCTTTCTCGGAACACCCTTGAAATTAACATTTTTTAGTGTTAATAAAATCGCAGACATTTTTATGAACGTTTCGCAACGCAAGCCAAACCTTGTTGTATAGTCTGAAAGTTCGGTCTCGATGATCACGAATTAACGACGTTTTACGGCAATTTACTGTGATTTTTTTAAAAATTTTTCATTAACTGTTGAGATGCGCATTTTCCATTCAGGGAGTTTTCCTCAATGTTTTTGTGCAGAATGATATTCAAGACTATGAATGCGTTTAACATCGTGTTTTCTAAGAAACTTGCGTATGTACGTTCCAAATATGTCGCAACTATAAAACAAATCTCTTTGTCATCAATAAATATTTCAATCATAAAAACAGAACATTAATTACGAAACCAGATGAATGAGTATTATGTTGATGACGTTTCTCCGCTATGTTAAAAGAATTTCTCAGCTATTTTTTCTGATACACCTTTCTCCGTCGTAATGTGGATCACTAGAAAGATCAAGAATTCAAAGATCCTTTACCAGAATCCCAGCGTTGACGTTTTACTTTCTCTCTACGGAGTAGAGAGAAAGTTATGTAATGCTATGCGAGAAAACGGCAAATTTTTAAATCTGATAACAGGATCCTGGTAACGAAAATGTGGATAAATCCAGTTGCTAAATTTAGATAAAAAATCTTCTATCATGTGGTGTAGCCAGAATCCACACTTAGTGCCTTGAAGCCGAAAAATCGAATGATCCGTCCGTCCGTCCGTCCGTCCGTCCGTCCTTCTGTCTGTCTGTCTGCCTGTCCGTCAGTGAACAACGCTAATGGTAAACTCTTCAGCTTCTGATTTTCTTCAAAGGAGATATTCCCCAATCGATCTGGCTGATGACACTGCTTCTTTAATTTGATATTGGGGTATTTTAATTTATGTGGGTACTTTACAGGAAGTCCCTAGAATACTTTCAAAATTTTACAAAAAATGGCTGCATGGCTTTTGATAAAAGTTTGGTGTTGGATAGTGTGAAGGACGTTTAAGAGAATGGCGCAAGTCTCATGTTCGTTAAAAATCTTTATTTTTCGAAAATTGCAAGTAAAAATTTTTTTCGGAGTCTTCCTACAAAATAAAACATTAATTATAATGATAATATTAATTTCTATTAGTGAAAATATTAAAGATAGTGATAATATGTATTATTTTCCTGCTAGTGAGTTTTCGCTCGGGGGTAGACAGAACATAGTGTAAAAAACAAAAACAAGTTAAGAAAACATATTATTGGGAGTAACTACTAATTAGTAACTAAGATTACAAACAACACACACAAATATCGTCATCACACGTAATTCCCTAGACGATTCCGGCAGCAACGAACACTAAAGAGAAAAATCGCTAGTACTGCCGCAGGTAGATTGTTCCAGTCAATTACTGTCCAGCCGATAAAAGAGTCGCTACGTCTGTTTTTTGCTTCCTGTATTTAATTTTTTATGGATGATCTCCTCTTCCTAAATATTGAGTGTGCCCTATCCTAGTTCGAATGTCGTTTAACGCTTTACATTGTGTGGGCTTTGATAATATTTACTAGCCTAGCTTTGTTTGGATATTTGCCTAGGAGATTCCACATCTAATTCTGATCGTTGTTTTTTCCCTACAAGTTCTATCGCTCTCTTTTGGATACGGTCTAACAAGATTTTCTGTCCAACCTATACGTGTCCCGACACGCGGAGCTGTATTCCATTACTGGGCGTACAAGGGAAGTTCACACTAAGTGCTTTGTGTTCGCGTGTCCTTTATTCAGTATCCGCATTACAAAATGGAGTAATTTCCAAGCTTTGCGCTCAACGTGATTGATGTGGTCGGACCAGTTCAGATCGCTTCAAATAACAACCCCTAAATATTTGAAGCTTGATGCTACTGACCACAGGCACCGGTTGATCTGTAAGTGTATATTTTACTGACATTTTCTCACGTTTTCCAGGTTATCGCTGTGTATTTCCTAGGATTAATTTTCTTTTTTTTCTGCCGCCTAATTCATAATTTTATTGAGATCCTTTTGCAAAATCTGCTGATCTGGAGTCTCTTGTTTTCGTGGGTATATTATGCAGCCATCGGCGAAGGGTGATTCTCAATTATTTTAGAATCTGCTAAACATGTTGGTCGCTGGCATCAAAGGCAATTATAATAAGGTGTTGTTAAAATTTGGATGATGATTATTTGAGGTTTCTGATATTTTCCTATTCTAGCAAGCTGAAGTTTATTTAAGAGTTCTAATCAACCAATAAACAATGATTTTCGGTTATATTATTGCTAATTTCCTCGGTGAAATATAGGCAATTTGAAAAAAAAAATTTCTCAAAAAGTCTCCAATTTTTTTCTTTAAATTTTGTCCTCGTCTATCAAATGACGGTAAAAAATTAAGGTTAATCCCAATACCTGCCAACATTCTGTAATATCGAAAATTGGAAAAATTTAACAATGCAAAATTACAAAATTGAAGATGGTGATTTTTGTGTGAAACAAAATTTGTTCTAAACATCAAATGTTTCAAAAACGCCAGGTACAATTTTTTTAACTAGTAGTTTTCACCCAATTTCTGCTTGAAGTTAATAGATTTTTTAAATCTCAAAAAAGTTCCAACTTGTTTTCTTGATTTTTTTTCTCGAATAGAACTAGGAACCCTTACAAGAATGGAACGGGTCTAATTTTCGTTAACTCTGAATTTTCGAAAATTACGACAATATAAAATAGAAATAACGCGAGAAAGTATGTACTGCAGTAGCATCAGAATAG
>BLKR01016019.1:0-39671 GCA_011170035.1 Teleogryllus occipitalis
GACTCGCTACCGTATATCATTCAAAAGCTATTTGAAAATTGTATTACCTTGGTGTATTGAGAGTTTATTTTTAGAAACTGCCCATAACCATGCCTATGCGTATAAACATTTTCAGTTATGAATTAAAATATACCTGCCAGGACGTAACCAAGAAAAAATTATTTTAATTTATAATTGCAAAGTTTAAATTCGCAATGGTGGTTCTGAATTTGAAAAATCAAATCCCTTTGATTTGATTGCTGAAGGTAAACAATTGACATCTTTCTCTTTCTTCTTTGTTAAAAATACATTAATTCTAAATTGCTGTTGGCAAATTTTACTGTTTCCCTATTTCAATTTATCTTGTGTGATTTAATTTGAGAGCAAATAATTACCAAAATAGGTGCTCTGACATGATGGTGAAAGATCACTTTCAATGATATCTTTATTTGTTGTTGAAAACAGGCATTATAAAAAATACAGACATTTATTAATGTTTGTATTTAATAAAATATATGTAAGTAATTCTGTTTTTAATAGAGTAAACCCTCATTGCCACGATTTCCAAGGGACCGAAATAATCAAAGTTTGTCGTATAAAAATTTGTGTTATCCAAGTATTATAAATGTTGCCGGGACCAAAGTGTTGTTCATGTTATGGCAAAATTTGTGTTAACCTGGTGCATGCTAACGAGGGTTTACTGTATAACTTATGAAAGTAATATATATCATTACTAATAAACGTTGTGCATCACTAATGAAAGTTAATTTTTTTTTATGATTATCCCCCTTCCTAAGTAATTCATGTATTAATGTAGCTTTTATTTCATCTATCTTCATTTCTCTTAAATTATATTTCACCCACTTCATGTTACTTCTTGTATTCTTCATTTATATTTCATATTAGTAACTATATTGTCAGTGAAATAAACATTCTGCAAAAAATTTTGACAATTTCTTAATAATTTATATGCGTGGAAACTATTTTTTGGAACATTATTCAAATAGTTTTTGCAATAGTATCTTGAAAGGTCTTTGGATTTCTCTTCATTTTAAAAAGAAAAATTGGTGAAATATATTATTGACTAGTACTTATTTTCTTAACTACAATTGTGCATTTCATGAAAATGTTAAAAAATCAAACTTCACCCTATCAAAATAAATTGTTGGTATTCAATGCTTGTTCTCTTGAATGACCAGTAGTAGAGTAGTAAGGTGTCTTTATCCATATTGTATTGTACATATTAACAGTAATACGTACAAATATATTGCAATTGGTGTGGTTTGCTGTGAATAAAAAATAAAGTTGTAAAGTTTCATTACATGAATTAAATAGCCTGAGCTGTTTTCAGCTCATTGCATCCATGACAATGAAATTAATGAAGAACATTTTGATTGCAATTTAATGAAAGTTGTAATGATGTAGGGCAAACATTTGTATTAAGGTCATAGACAGATAATAAGGATTTAGTATGTACTGCACTTTTTATCATTACTCAGAAACTAACATGTCACATATTTCCCACATAATGGGTGGAAATACAACATTGATGATTCTGTTTGCGAAAATCAATAAGTGTAAATGTGTAATTCTCTTGTATCAATGACGGTGTAAAACTTTGCCTTAAAATTGAAATGTGCAAATGCAAAATATATATGGCTTCGATATTTAAAAATGTATTTAGTGGAGGGCGCAGTTTTCAATCCAAATTAACTTATGTGTAAGGAATTTGGTATGTTTGCGTGTTACAGGTAGTAATTTACTGCATATAAGAATAAGATTTATTCTCTTCGATATCAGAGCCCCATAATGTAATTCTTTACTGACGAAAGTCGCTACTTTCCGCTGCACCATTTCGATACTATCTCTTTACTACCTAGTATACGATGAAGTAAAATGAACCTATTCGCAGTTTTTTCCCTTGCGTGATTATCAGACATGATTTGCGGTAGTGATATTTTACTAGTGAGATATTGTCTGAAACCAAAATAAGGTGGCGAAATCTTGAGATCTTATATTGTATGAAACTTGTGTATCTCCGCGGAGTCGCCCGATTCCATCCCGCGGTCAGGTTTCTCTCACCGTCAGTGGCGAATCCTGAACATTATTTTAAGTATACCGCACTTTACGGAAGCTACCTTTACCGTTGTCTTTTATTTTAAGCTTTTCTGAAATCCTAATACTATGAAATTCCGTCCTTAATAATTGTTCTATGAGGCAATTTCACAAACCACTAACTCCTGGATCATTAACACACTCCATTTTCACAAAAACTTGAATAGCGTAAATGACCGTATAGTTGGCATACCTACTTATCAGAAATCCAAAAAAGAATATTCCAGAATTTTGTACTAATTTTGAACTAATTTATACCCTAAAATAAAAATTTTGAACCGATGTAGAACATCAAAATAAACAACGTATAAGAGTGGGTACGCTAACTTAACGTTAAGTTAGCATACCCACACAAGAAATAAGAAAAATAAAAATACCACAGTTTTGTACTAATTTTGAACTAATTTATACCCAAATTAAAAATTTTGAACCGACGCACAACATCGAAATAAAAATTGGATAAGAGTGGGTGCGCTAACTTAACGATAAGTCAGGGATACCGCCCGTGTATAACCTATGCGATAAAAAACTAAAAAAATACCAGAATTTTGTACTAATTTTGAACTAATTTATATCTAAATTAAAATATTTTTAACGTACGCAGAACGTCAAAATGTACAAAGTTTAAGAGTGAGGACGAAGTCAACATCCGCACCCAGAAAATGACCAACAAAAAAAACTATGAATACCAGAATTTTGTTAAAATTAGGAGACAATTAATTTATTTCGTAGATAGACACACATTTAAAGATATAATGATATGTAGAACCGATAATATTGATCTTATTTACATGGCTACTCATAAGTAGCTCGCTAACAGTCAGCCAATAAATTTCAATTTTTTTTAAGCAAATTCAGGGATAATATTCAACTGATATAACCTCAGGGATGAGTATAAGTCACTTCTGTACCGTGTAAAGGGCACTGTGGCGTGGTAAGCGATAATTTGCCCAAAATGTATGGCAACTTTCATCCGTTAAAGCGTGATGTGCTTGTTGTGTCGCACAGGCTTTGTGCCAGAGGTTTTTCGAGTTTCGTATAGAAACCTGCCAACGTCAGATGAAATAAAGAAGATCCAGAACTTGCTGCAGATGACACTGAAAATGAAGTTTCAGACAGTGTTCGTACAGAGAATTTTTTAAAGACTTTTATTTGTGTTCAAAAAATGGAAATAAACTATGTCTTAGAACTATAACGTGACTACTACTAAACGTCTGCGAAAAACGCCTCACTTCAGTTTCCACACACCATGAAAAAATTGAAGTGTTGTAACCAAATTATTTAAGAAATACGATTTTTGACTAATACTATTTATTAACAAAGCATTCATAATTATGTTTATGTAATAAAAATAATTGTTTTGAATGATTTTGATTTTCCAGAGACCTTCAAACTTTCAAATTGAAATATCTCCAAAGTAAGTTTTGAGTAGTTTAACGGGTTTTTTTGTAAGCATTTTTATTCCCTTTAAAATACATTTGAATCATTTTTCTACGCGACATAAGGTTAAAGATATCGAGAGAAAAGGAAGTCAGAAAAATACTGGTTGTTTGGGCTCTCGGATTTAGCACGGGGTCTGAGAGGTCGAAAACTTGGGGATTTAACTAGTGCCTGGGTACATACAACAAACTCAAAGCAATTTTTTTGTGATCTTTTCCCAAAATTTTTAATTTGGATATAAATTAGTTCAAAATTAGTACAAAATTCTGGAATATTCTTTTTTTGATTTCTGATAAGTGGGTATGCCAACTATACGGTCATGTAGCGTAACTTACGAATGACCAGAGAAGAACTGTTCACCGCAATATTTTGCGGTGCCTACCGACCGTCCAGACGTGAATCCTCCCCTCTCCCCGCCCATGAAACGTGATGAGCCAAAGGTAATCGCGGCTGGCATGCGATGGCTTCGCCTGCGCTAGCGAATTCACTGGACAGCATTAAGAACTGTTTGAAACTTCTCACTCTACCGCACTTCATAGCGCTCACAGATGCGGAAGACGGACTGGCTCTCGGTATTAGATATTTAGTTAGTCAAAAAACTGTGTGACGTATGGGGAGAAAATGATCTGCGCACGCTTTCTTGAGTTTTAGAATCCCTATCCAACAGTTTAACTATTAATAGTTAAAAAATGTAAAAAGTTTAAAAAATTAATAATATTTAAAATAAAATTTAAAAAAACGCGATATTAACATTTAGTGGTAACATTTAACTTTAAATTAAACATTTTTTAAATTAAATTTAACATTTTAACGGTAGCAAAACAGTTTTTTTGCATCAGTTCTAAAGCGATCAAAATCTCAATAACTTTTTAGAGGATTACCAAACTTACGAAATATTTATTATACACTTCGAATTACTATGTTTACTCGGTGTATCGGTGAATTCGCCACTGCTCACGCCGTCTTCCCAGTTAATCTCCCTTCACTATGGACTATCTCAGTCAGAAGACAACCCGATCAGTGTTTCGGGAGGGGAAAGGAGGAAGCAATGAGAGGAAATGTCTTTCCTCTAGGTAATAGTAAAGTTTCGATTCATGAGTAACGCAAATAAGTCTCACCCCACCCACCTCGGAGTCGAGAGAAAACCTCGAACACAGGTGAACATGACAGAATCTTCAGAACTCTATCTAACAAAATTATAATAATTTTAATACGGCATTGTTTTAGGAAAGAGCATGTCCCATATACCTCTCCTTGGAGCAAGCCACAGTACACGTAGAAATCAGTTTCAATAAGTTTAGAATATCCAGGAAGTTTAATTTCGTGAAACAAGCTTTCTTAAGTAAACTTAATTTTAACTACAACATCACGTACTTATTCGTAGTATTTGCCACGTTATGTAATACTACTGGAGCCTGCAAATTGTTTGCCCACGATGGGATTGGAACTCACTTGCTTATATGATTGATCGATTGATTGTTATTGATTCCGGGTCAACTGCTAAGGTCATTAGTCCCGTAGGTGTAGTGCATGTTTTTATCCCGGGAACGGTGGCTCAGTACAGTAACTCTGAAGTCACTGGAGTGCCTCAGACCGGGAGGTCCTAGGTTCGAGTCCGGATGGCGGCAGGATTTTCGACTCTAGCTTTTCAGCTAGAGCGCATTCAGTCGCTGTCTGGAGAAGAATTCTAGCGGCCGGCTGCTCTGATCGGTAGTTTTCCGTCCCTCCAGACAGCTACTGAATTCGACCTAGCTGACAAGCTAGTGTCGAAAATCAGCCTTCTTCGGGACTCGAACCTAGGACCTCCCGGGCAGAGGGACTACAGTGACATCAGTTGATGCCCTGAGTCTCATCACTCGGTACACTTGCTTACGGTTAGAGAGCTAGTATGAGAATATCACTTCCAAACGGCTCAGGAGGCATAACAACATTCCCGACTGAAAAGAAAGTTAAACATGTGGAACTCATTTAAAAATACAAGATTTTATTTAAAGATTTAAGTTCCAAGGACAGATTTAATGAAAAATGAAAAAATTTGAAACATGCAATTTTCAAAAACGTCGCTTCAACGAAAATTGGACCGCCATTTTAACCACCCGCGCCATTTTAATGAGCGTACTCTATCAGGAGTGAGGAGAAAAAAATAGAGAAAAAGTTGGTAGCCATTTGAGAAATATTTGAAAATGTTGTGGCTTCATATTGTGGTAATGTAATTCGAGGAGCAGGAGCGAAAGTCCGAATGGGTTAAGAGTCAGATTAGTGTATATGCGTATTACGTATTATAATTACTGTTTTCGAGTGGTGAAGATAGCATTTCCGCAATATAAATTGGAAGGTATCATGGGTCATGTTCTGTGAGGAGAGTTTTGTAGTTACTATACTGCTGCGACAGTGAGGTGAGCTATAATTTGAATTTGTTGTACAAATTAAAAGATGTTAATTTGATGGTTGGGGCATTGATCCGGGAATTCATGTCGGTGCAAGAGCGTACTCTAATGCGGACTTCTGCCCCACGTGTAGAGAATTATAGCGCATGTTGAAATTTATCCAGGAAATGCCAATTCAAGGTAGCAGAACTGTTTGGTAAATCGTCCTCGAAGAATTATTTGACTGACATGGCTGTAAAAGTTTTTGAAGTCTGTTGCACTGTACTCATTGACAAATTCAAATTTGGGGAGGAAGACTTCCTTTCTTCACAAGTCACAGACCAGAGACCCATTTCTCCAACTACACTGAGAGATGAGTTGGCATTGATTGGAGAAGATCCTGAAGTACACCAGTCATGTGATCAAATCATAAATCACTCACTGGAGCCATCGTCATCCGTATTGAGCAAGGTCACAACACCCACCAACGAACGCGATTCTCCTAATTGTGAAACTTCAGAGAATCGCGGAAAACAACATTACTCTACATCGTACATTATCCCCATCCCAAAGACAGGATTGAATAGAAAATGAACGCAGCGAGGAAAGTCCACCATAATGACATTGTCACCTCACAAGACTGCACTTGAAATAGAGAAATAGCAGCCCACAAGTGCCAATAAGAACTCGCTTTGCAACTCCACAAATAAGAGGAAAGGAAAGAATATTAAACCAATAGCCACTGAAAATACTTCGATAAGCCGTGCTAGCGAAATGGAATTCTTCAGACATTAAGCATAGCTTTGTGTAAAAACCGAATCGATATACCAGTTACACGAGTGGAAACTCACTTTTTTTTATAAAAAGTGTGGACTCTTGCCCCACGTTACCCAACTTTATGTATTAAATCACCAATGAAATTCTGTGTCACGAAATAAAAAAAATGTAATTAATTGTCAATTAATTGGCACAATTGCCACGTATTTTCGGAGCGAAAACGGGTGTGAGCTGTCTTGACGTAACTAGCTAGTACATACAAGTTAAAAGTTAAATTCGGGTCGTAGCTCGACGGGAGTTTCCGTCGAGCTATTAAACTTATGTGTGTGCTGACAACCAGCTCACACCCGTTTTCGCCTCAAAAATACGTGGGAATTAATTCGAAAGTGTGGCAATTAATTAGCAATAAATTTGAGGATTTCCGTCGAGCTACGATCCGAATTTAACTTATGTGTGTGCTGGGTTAAGGCTAAATGTACCGACACTAGTTCCATTTGTCGCCACCACGTGGCAGCACCAAAATAAGCAAAATTTACTAGACCGATAACGTCTGAACATATTGTCCGATTTTCGATCTGTAAACGGCATTGGACTCCTTTTTAAAATAGAATTCACGCTACGATGCCTTTTTTTAAAAAAATATTTCTAAAAAAAATTTAAAATGATTTCTCATAGTTTCGGGAAGAAATTAAAAAATGTGGGCTTATAGCGCGATGACGACGTGCTTCCTGAATCCAACGCCGTGTCAATCATGCAAATCGGATGAATAGGAGCGGCGTAAAGTGAAATTTCGGAAAAAATACCTGATCCCCCCAGTTGCGTCACCCGAACCTCGACGCGGCCGAACGGCCAAACCCGGCGGCCTGCGGCTCGGGAGGAGGCCGTGCTCTCAGGCAGGCAAGCCGGGCAGTCGCTTTATGGTTTCGTCCCTTTCAATCTCAATATATTTTTCTCCACTTATCAAACTAGTGATGCTGTAACACAACCAAACGGTCTCATATCATCTGTAATAGTCGTATAAAACTGTATATCTTGTTCACATATTTCCGTCTTCATACCATCAAAAAGTTATTTGAGGCACTACTCAAAATATCAATTCCGATTTGGAAACTGATTTCAAAAAGAAAATTGAACTAATTGTGTAGATATCACCAATATTCCATGTCATAACATCTTATTTTACATACATTTTACTTCTAAGATCTTCCGTTATCATTCCACTACCAGAAAGAATGAGCCGAAATTACGCACGAGCTCTTTTATCCTGCGACTCGATTTTTGATCTCAAAACGGCGTTTGTCTCCTTGATAGACTTCACCTGATGAATCTGTTTTCCCAAGTAAAATTTTAAAACTGTTTTCGTACTTTCGTACGTTTAATATTTCCATGTACGTTTAATATTTTCTTCCGTGTCCATACTTCAAAAGCAACTTCCTTTTTTCGGCCTATCTCAATGTTCAGCTTTTACACCCACACAACAGGATTAGAAATACCATTTTCTCGATTATTTGAATTTTGGTCTTACGCAAGGCTTGATTTCTGACGGAACACGACGGAACGGCGTTCCTGTATCTCGCTGATAATTATTACATTATATTATAAATATATAATTATTTCTAATAAATTAATAAATCATGTTGAGCGCGTTCCGGGACCTAAAATCTTAGAAATCAATCGCTTGATATGCCTGCATATTTTATGAATTTGTGTAATTTTCTTTCCGCTGCTTTTTATAAAATTATTCCTCTCTTTAGTTTTTCTGTACAGTATCCAGAATTTTTTATTGTAATTCATAAGTATTTAACTTCGCCTGCCATGTATATCACTTCTCCGTTGATGTTTAGGCTTCCTTTTTTACCAGTTGACATAAATGTTGTTTTCTTTAAATGTAAGTTCATAGAATATTTAAATTTTATACTAATAATATATTTAGCTAGCATTATTACATAATTCAGAATTAAGTACAATGAGGAGAAGAGCACCGAGTAAGCCAGCCAATCAGTGAACTTGGAGTGAGCATTGGCAACGATATTCGAGAACCACTGTCCCAGTGCCATATCGGATTTGGAAATCCCGGAACCCCTCCCCCACGGCCACTTTAGCCTAGCCCTTTGCGGCGGGCGCTGAAAGAACGCCCGCCCGGGGCCTAGAGGTTCTCACAGAGTAACAACCTGCTCCATGGTTTCACAATGGGCAAACTGAATCAGACCTGTAGAGATATTTCAAGATTTTCACCGTGAAATATAAAGATGGAGTCTCACAATTGTTATAAATCTTGGAAACTCAGTCATTGAAGTGAAGATTCGAAGGATTATATAGTACGAGTATATACACTTTACCTTCGATTCCTCTCCATTCCAATCGTGTTCGCTTGCGGAGAATTCCCTAATCCAAATGACTACTGGACGGACTACTTCCGATTCCGACTAATAATTTGCCTATTATCTATCAAAATGCCTATTATCTATATGCTAGTATATATGTAATTTCATTTGTAGTATAGGAAGGTAAATGTCATCTGCATGTCTAGTTAACGACAAAGATAATTTGTTTTTATATTGATTTTTTATACATTAATCTTTTATTTGTAATTGTATTTGTAATTGCAGAAATGCAGTATTTGTAAATGCAGAAATATTTCCATATTTCTGCATTCTGCTACCGGGCAACATCTGCCCAATTGTAGAATAAAATTTCTATCTATCTAAAGATTCCACACTGTGCCCGCACGAGCTACCTGCCCGGCTCGAAGGGCTGGCGGAAACTGCGCGCCGTATTGGGAGAGGGCACTAAACTAAACAAGTATGTTTTACAATAAATATTAAACGTATGACACAAATTCGAAAAAAACAACAACAGTAGGAGCTAAATGGAAAATGTGAGAAGTGCTGTTTGAGCTTGAGTTCTACATGACAACTACAAAATGATGGATCAGGTATTAAAAACTGCAGAGCGTTGAGTTATGATAATAGACCGACCATGACCGGCGTGCACAAAGCGTTTAATCTCGAATTCAAGTAGTATTTTTTTCTTCCTGAGATGTTTACAGTTTCAGGGGATGTCGATTTCTGTCCTCGGTATGTGGTCAGCAGACTCACAAGGCTTTCCGCGACCACACACATACATGAAAGACAAGGGAGAAAGAGCCATAAGCACTGCGAGACTCGAACCCGCGACCCTTCGAACCCTGATTCGGCACGCACTCTAGCCACCTCGGCAACTCAGGTCGAATTCAAAAGTAAATAATTTGACGAATTTTGTGCGATGTGCAGCACATTCGCTAAACTTAGTTGCTGCAAAAAATGAGTACTTGTCACCGGAGGCAGAGTTCTGTATTGACTTCCTTTAATGCTTGTAAAATTGCTGTGCTTCCTCCAAAAACAGATGAGAGATTTTAGTAAAAACTGTTCACTAATCTCTAAAACTGCTAATCAGTACCACATGGTCTACTAAGAGGGAAGCGACAACCATAACATACAAGCATTTAGGAAAAATTATAGATGCCATTAATGATCTTAGAACCAGACTAAATAAAACTATAAAATCAAAACGGAAACAACTTTTGTAAAAAAATCAGAACGTTTGAATTTATTGTCTTCTCAGTGGGAGAACATCACTATCGATTGATCAGCAACGTCTGATCACTATCACTTATCACTGATCTTGATCACTGTCGTCTGATCTTAGAATTAGAAAGTTTATACACTTCCACTGATACAGTAACAGATGCGAAATAAATTGCCAGCATGTTTTACCTAGATTCTCAATTTAAAGAAAGAGGAAAAAGAAGAAGCAGATGTTTGATGAAAAGGGGAAGAGAGAAGATGAAACTCACTCATACTCAGAAAAAACTGGTGATGCTACAACAGCATACTGCAAATACTTTCTCATATTGTGATTTTCGAAAATTCATATAGTTCAACACAAATGAGACCTGTGCAATTTTTTAAGCATCTCTTGCTCTATTGTAGCTACTGTGCAATTAACATTGTAACTTTTTTTGTCAAAATTTTGTGTATCATATCTAATGTCGTGAGTTTAATTTCTTGCACAGCGAAATTTGGTTTTAAGTTATTAGGTCAAGCAGAATGAGAAATCCTTCGCTGGCCTAAACAAAATTTAATTTAACTAAATTAAATTTCTTTGAAAGAAGTTGTAATATTTAAGTTTAAAGAATTGATTGTTATCGAGGTTTGTTATCTGAATTATGACTGAGTTATAGTACTTTTGAAGTAATTTTAAGTGTTAACTCCTTGTACGTAATCCATTTATGTTCCATTGAATTGTACGAAAAATTCAAACTTTTGTAACTTTCAGAAATTAAAAGTTAACAATAAACATAAGAACTATGCAGTACACCTCGGAGAAGCATATTTCAATCTATTTTTACAAGAAATTTGAATAAAAAATTTCGAGGCATTTCTGAGAAAATGTTAAAAAATGTCCCAGGGGCATCATCTAAAGTATCCCCAAAATTTAAAGAATCTTCTTCAAACTCGCAAATCTCTGAAACAAGCCAGATCGACCGGGAAATATTTTTCGATAAAAGTCCAGGAATAGTTTAGGCACTAATGTTGTTTACAGATGAACAAACGGACGGACGTCTGAAAAAAAAACTTTTTCGGTATCAGGGGACTTCAAAATATGCATTTCTATTGAAATCCCAAAATTGATTTTCCGCAGCATTACATAACTTTCTCTATACTATGTATGTTACTCAGTATATACATACGTATAAGAGAATGTAAAAGTAATGTTGAGAGGTGAAAAATGTGGAAAGCACGCACTGACGGATCCCAATGCTCACATTATCCATATGCCCACATTTGTGAATTTCAACATGGAACTATGAGAGCAATTTGGAATAGTTTTTAAAACCTTTTTTGGAAAAAGGGTTTCGTGACGTAAATTTAATATAAAGTACGAATCAAAGTACGATTGAAATATCGGACCATTTGTTCAGACGATATTAGCCAAGTAATTTTAGCGCATTTTGGTGCTGCCGCGTGGTGGCGACAAATTGAACTAGTGTCGGCCTATTTAGCCTAAAAAATTAAAGTTAGTTCAATATCTTTAAAAACTGCTATCAATGAGCTAATAACTACAACTGACGAGCCCCTATGTCCTGAATCGTTTGGTGAAAATTTCATCTCAATATCTTGAACCGTTTAGAAAATATTCGAGGTGGACGTTTCATTGACTAACCCTATAGTTGTATTTTCATATACCGCAGCGGATTTTGATGATCTAAAACATCGTCAAAAATTATCAATAAAATTCTCTCAAAATGTTTCTAAAATGCCCAAAAAGCAAAGAAAAATGAAGTAAAAAATTTAATCAAAACCAGTTGAGATGAATAACTCAAGCTGTTGGTTATATTAATAATGTGATCGAGGCTTCTTCCTTTCGCTCAAGTGAACTCGGGTTGCAAACTTGTCGTTTGGACTGTTACTCTCAAAGAAATATCTGACTTAAGCTATCGCGAAGTCGTACGAACCGACAATGGTGCTGATAGGTATCACAGAACCTCAGACATTCTGACAACAGCGGACATTACAATATTTGAGCGAAGAAATCGAATAGACTACTCAGGAATTCTGTGAAGAACATTTGTTGCATCTCGAAGATATTATTTTAAGCAAATACCCTTAACATGATATAAAAATCGACGAAATCATCGAAAAAAGGTTTAAAAATGACGAAAAAGGTAAAAAATGGCTTATTAGTGGAAAGCAACGAGAAATGCCAACAAAAAAAGTCATATTAAACTGGGTCATTTCCTTTTGCCATAACATAAAATTAATGTCTAATAAAATGCATTGTTCGAAAGTGCACAGAAAAAATACATTACATTAAAATCCGCCCCCTATTCATATAAACGAATAAGGCACGTATACGAAATCTGCGTCAGAACGTGGCCTGCCAACCACCTAAGCATGATAGATTGCCTACCAATCAGGGGCAAATTATTATTACAACCCCCCTCCCTAATACAAACTTCAGTTACGACACTACCAACAAACTATGAACAGGAGTTGGAAAAAATAATGTGAACATGCAATATAGTACATCTTTTTGGATGTTGATGCCACTGCGGACGTGTAAACTCTGCGACGCGGCTACATTGCAGTTGAGGTGGCATGTTGCGATTGGTGAAATGTGAGATTTTCAGATTTCGAAGGAAGGCAAAACTTGTTGCGCGGTTAGTGGGAGAATGTGTGACGAAAACAGCGGAAATGTTTAAGATTTTACAAGTGACAGTGATAAAGAAGAAACTAGTGAAGCCACAACAGCACATATTTTCTCCGCTCGAACTAATGACTTTGTATCCGGCGAGACTTAGGTGACGTTCTCCATCCCACAGGGAAGCTTATTTACATAGGTTATTATTTTGGTAGATAATAGGCATTTTGGTAGACATATATAATAGGCATAGGCAATAGATAATAGGTACAGACATAGATAATAGGTATTACAATAGGCATTTGCCCTCTCGCTTGTTGTGACCGAGATACATACCGCCTCATTTCGTTACCGAGGTCATTGAACTAACAGCCATGTGCTATGTGAAGGCTGCGGGTATTTCGCCGCAGGTGATTCGACTCGGCTGTTGCATCACGTCCTTAGTGATTCTGTATCCCCTCCTCCAAAATAAGTAGCATAATACATATTCTATTCTATTCTAGCAGTAGGTGAATTACAGGTAGCAATAAATAGTGGTGAACAGTCTCAGAGTGCTACAGGAAGGCTTCTAAAAACTCAGGCTAGCTCTCATAGAAACCAGAAAAGATAGCTCAAATTAAAAGTTCGGTAAGTAGTAAATTTTTGTTGTTAATTTTTCGCATGTATTTTTGTGTTGCATTGTTTCGTTTATGACTGTCAGAGAAAGCAATAAAAAAATGACAAATTCTCAAAGAAGATTCAGTAAACTTCACTTTGCATAGTAGAAAACATAGGATACCATAGGAACATACTGAACCACGCAGACTTGATATCTTGAAAGTTTTTGTTTAAACTTTAAACCGTAACAGGATGATCGCATACTCATGTCCACTATGCAGGCGACGCCATTGGTCTTGGGTATTCATTTCCTTGAAAAGGACTGTCCACTACATTACTGTTTAAACATTCACCTTAAACAAACAGAAACAATGCTCTTCATTTAAACAGCTAATACTTTTTCATTATTCTTAATTTTTGAAGTTAACCCGAAGTACGCCGGAAGTACGAAATATCAGGGTTTTGAAGTAAGGGAAAAAATAAATGAAACAGAAATTCTAATAACGCAATTTAACGATTTATTCAATAAGTTAATTTTTAAAACATAATTTAAAGATATCTATTCGCATTATGTTGTAAATTTCCTTGAAAATGAATTCTATAACGCACCTTAAGATACAAACATTTCATCGATTTTCTAATCATTCTTTAATTTTCACCTTACATCGAATACCAGTGTATAATGATTCTTAATATAATCCGGTTTTGATTATTGGGTTCCACGTTTTGAAATTTAAATTGCGTTAATGTAATTAAACACTTTGCATGTCAACATTATTTTTTATTTGATTCATCATTCAAGTATTTAGTAATCATATAAAAAACAGCAATTAATAAAAGAATGGGGATATGTATTCAAGAAAACTTGTGCAGGTAATGTTTCTCCCACGTACGTCACATACATTTGTAACAGTTTCTGATGAAAATAAATAAAACGTTTTTCTTTAACGGAAAATTGTCGCTTTAGATTACGATCCATGATGTTACAATATTAATTTTTTCCCCAATTTTTGAAAACGTTGATCAGAACCAACTCACTAAATGTCCATGTTATATGTAAATTATTTAAAAATATATATTATATAAGAATATATGGACACCTAATTTACGGTCTGAACAAAACATCATATATGTTGTAAACTTCATGATATAACTTCATCAGTATGTTGTAAGAAGGGTGTTCTCATAAAATTGACCTCTAGAGTTCATTGGCTATCGCTTCTGGTTTATAAATACATTAATCCTGTCGTCAACTTAGCTTCACATTAGATATGTTATATGTATCCTAGAGTTTCACACCACCACCTACTTATGTTTCAATCCAGTTCTATTGTGTATATTGTCAATTATAACCGTTTTACTGTGATTTATAATATTATAGAAAGTCCAGACAATGATCCTGAGAGATAGTAATTTCAGAAAATCTCTTTTTGGGTGGTCTTCAATGAAGTATCTTAAACTCTCTCTGCTAGTGACCTTTGTTGCTGTTGAACCCCTGATAGAGAAACTCACGCGGAGCAAGCGTGTGTTTTTATCACACTACGTTAAGAAACAGACACATCTCGAAATGACCGGCAAGAGAGAATGAGAGAGAGAGAGAGAGAGAGAGAGAGAGAGAGAGAGAGAGAAGGAAAGAGAGAGAAATAAAGAAAAATGAAAACCGGAGAAAATGAGACAGACCCCCAGCGATAATTCTCTTACAAAACGATTGTACGTAGCGCTCGTTTGCTCCCATTGGGATGCTTCCCGCTCCTCTCCGTTTCCTGCTTAGACCTCTCCCCACCCGCTGGACACAAAACTGAGCGGCCCAACAAGACGTCCCAGTCACTGTTCGGATGCGGTGCGACAATGACGACCACCACTACTGGCTTCGATCGTGCTCTGCAGCATCTGGTTGTCAACTACAGATGGGTGTTCGCGTCATTCTTTCTTTTGCCATTGTCTTTCTTGTATGAACTGTGGTCGTATGCACGCAACTGGTTGGTCTTCAAACTTAATACCGCACCGAAACAACATAACAAGAAAGTTCAGTATGTGCAACGTCAGGTAAGAATTGGCAAGTCTTACTCAAAGTGCGTTACAACTACATTTCTTGTATTTTTCAAATGATGTGCATACATTTAGTACAGAAAGCATTCCCCTATACCAGTTTCGTGTGTTATCTAATATAAGCGGGCAATAAGAATATAATTTTATTACCATTGTGACTCAAATACAATATACTATTTTCAACACACACATTTAATATGTGTTACATAATATTTGTATTGATTAAATAAAAATATGGGTACTTCCCCTAGTTACAAGTTTTTCCGGTCTATGAAACTTCCTTTATATTATGAGTTTCAAAGGATTGTCTGAGCAGAAATGTAATATTTTCTGATCTTGTACATTTCTAGAAGAAATAATTCTATTATTTTCCATAAAACAAACTAATTTATCAAGAAATAAATAGTTCCTATCAATTTAATTGGCAGAAATAGAAAGATATCTTATGACTAATTCTCGGCAAGTTATACGTAATATAAATTTTATTACTGTTAGGAAAGCTCTGTGAGATCATCGATTTTAAGAATTGTAATAGTCCGGAATGGTTATCGTTTCACTTTTGCTTCAAAAGAGTTTATTTACAGTATCTAAACACAAACTAGGAGTGATATTCCTATGAGAAATATTAATGTCATTAGTTCTCATAAACTAATCCTAATAATTTTTCGGTAGTTATAAAATATCACAACTTACGACCAATACAGTTTTAAATAACGTTTGTTTCTTTAAACCAAAAGCTAATTTTTCTCCAGCAAATTCTAGAGTTAATACCTTCCATTAAAAAGGCAGTTGTTCCCTACTCAAGTTGAGGATGTATCATGGTCTATCTTTGGGCATGTGGAATTGTGCCAATCTTTTCATTCAATTGCCAAGGCCATTATTTCATCTCATTCGAATCGACGTTGAATTGTCTGCATTAATGGTTCAAAAGAAAAATATTGAAGGTTACATAAATGATGTTTTAATAGTTTAATTAATCAATATATTAAATATACTTTCAGATGTACATAATTTTGTTTGTTACAAAATAAGTACCATAAATACAAAATGCTTGAATAAAATAGAATTATAACATTAAAGTTGAAGAGTTATTATTAGAAGGAACCTAGACGCTCAATTTTGGATTTTCAACCTCTTCTGGATATTGTCTTTGTGATAGATTATTGATGACAGAAAAAAATAACGCTTTAGACATTTCTTAGTGTTAGATTTAGAAATCCTGTACATTCCGTTCTGACAGTTTGTATTACACATCAGAATTGAAAGTTTTAGCCAGCAAGTATTTGAACACACATAATAAAAAACTCGAATTGAAGAAAAAAAAAGAAACAAATCGTTTGATTATTTATGCTGCCATGAATTTAAAAACTGAAAATGCAAATATTAGTCGCTATTTAAAGGTGTCCAAACGATTGTTTTAGACGCTTCTGTAATATACTATATTTTTGCAATAAACTATTGAATGTTATAAAAAACATAAACTGTGTATTGTAATAAAAGATATATGTCTAGAGTATTAATTGAAGCTGCCAATATTTGCTATTCAGATGCGTCAGAAGCTTTCACGGATGTGGAGTGCGATAAAATGCTAGAGCATAATACGCTTAATATACTTAAAGCACATATTATATGCTTTAAGTATAATGAAAACTGATTAGTTTTTTAATGTACTTCTATTAACGTATTACTATATTGTTAGCAATGCAGAAAAATCAAATCTGCTGATCGTTTACTTTTGCAAATAGTTTTTCTATAACTCGGAAACGAAAAGGTCCAGTTTTTCAAGTGTTACTAATCTCGCACTTTTTAAATTTTATTATTATTATTATTATTATTATTATTATTATTATTATTATTATTATTATTATTATTATTATTATTTTGTTTTAATTTTCATTCATTCCCCATAAGTCATACACAGTTTTTACTGTTTTCTTGATCAAATAATTTAAATCAAATCGAATCTTACTAAGCAGTATACGGCGCTATCTTCGTCTGTATTGCAGTTCATAGTCTATCGTTGGGCTAATAAACAGAAATTCGTAACAATCACTCCAATTCCTTCTCCAAACAAATTCCAATTCATTCTTGCTCGGGATCCTCTTCAGACGGGCATTATTACAATTTTATTACATTTAAAAACATTTTATTGACATCTAACTTAATTATTTACATGGAAGCAGCCTCGAATGCCAATATGTTAAACTTAATATACTTGTATTCATGTCTACCTAAGGAGGGTCCCGAAAGAAAAGTGATTGAAAAGTGGCAACCAACAAGTGTATAAATAACAAATTATTATCAATGTGCATTTCTTTGGTAAATGAGAGACTAATAAACGTGCAATGCCAATTTATATTCCCGATCCATTCCCACTTGAAGATAACGTAGAAAACTTTGGTCTTAAAAAACTAACCAATAATTACTATGATTAAATTACAACTAAATTTGAAAGTATCCATTTCAATACATGAGGTTATACATTTAATTTTGTAAAATAAAGAAAACGTTTTGTTAAGAATTTAGAAAAAATAAAAGCGAAAAATTAATACTGTCCGCAAAAACAAATCAGGGCGAATTTTACTTCATTGTATTGCAAAAGATCCTAGCCAAGGAATTTAGCCACTTGATTTATCCACGTTTTCGTTATCAGGGCGCCATAAGTGTTTTTCTACCGAAAATTCGTTTTTTCGCGGAGCATTACATACCTTTTCTCTCTACTCCGTAGGGAGAAAGTAAAAAGTGACGCCTTTGTGAAATCCCCCTCCTCGCTTATGTTTTCGCACCAAATAATCTTGTTCCGAGAACTGTCACCAGAGTGTTTAGTAAAGCCTCAAGAAAAAGAGTTCGCGTCATATCCAGCACAAAATTCAAATCCATAAAGACACGGAAGTCAAAATTATTATGTACTGTACTTACTATAATAATAATGTGTATAGTTGGTACACATATTGTGTTTGCCAGGACTGAAGTGAATCGAATAACTAAATTTTCTCTATCCAATTTAATACTATTATACATTATAGTATTTGTAACAAAATTAATAAATACTTAATATATATTGAAGCTACAACAAAAATGAACAATTGGTTTGAAAAATAGTTAGTTTTATAAGTGTGCGCAGTGTGCTGCTTTTTTTTTGGGGGGGGGTTCCGCGAAGCTTGCACGTAAATGAGAGTCAGAATTGCATTTTCATTATAAAGAATACAAAACTGGGCACTTTATAGTTATTAAAACAACATCCTTTCACCCAAATTTCAAAGTACTATTGATATAAAATATGGCACGATCCTTCATTTGAAGATTTTTTTTATTAAATTTATTTTAAGTTGCATCAACAGCTAGGTTATTAGCGACAAAATAAATACAATATATTACATTTTACATTAACAATATTAAGTTTTTACAATATTGAGATTACATTATAATGATGATACAAATACATAAAAATACCTAAACATAAAAATTACATCAATGATAATTACGACAGAAAGAAATAGGAGATTACATTATTCAAATACAGTTAAATATTTCCTAAAACACATATTTAAATACAAAATTTTATAACATTGCTTTGGTAAGTATTATCACTTATAATGAAACTAAAACTTTCTTTATCAAAAAATTGAGGTCTGACAGAATTGTACTGGGGACATTCCTGGAGGACGTGATTTATGTTCAGTGGGAAATTGCAAGAGGTACATAATGGGATAGGTTTTTTCTCTAGTATATGGCTATGAAAAAATTTGATATGGCCGTGATCTAATGCGTGAAAGAGTTATTTGTTCACGACGTGAGAGGTTTTCAGACGTTTTGATGGCAAAAAATTCACCAATTTTCTTATGAGTTGTGTTTGCTTTGACATTATTCCATTGGTTTGACCACAACATCTTCATGGCTTTGCCAGTATACTTCATGTCGTCCTCAATTGCGTAAGGCATTTTGTTGTTTACTTTCTCTTCAAAGTCAATAAGCAACATAGATGTAGGTGATCTGCTAATCGGAGTTCTTGCTTCTATATTCTTTGTAATAAGGATCACCACAGATTACATAAACATGTCAGTTGTCTTTTTGCAGATTTCAAGTAAGTTGGTGAAGATTAATGATAGGTAATTACTGGGTGAAACTTTAATGCCGTTCGGTACATATGTTGATATAATAATACATTTCTTAGTTGGGTTAGATTTGGCAAGGTTCATTGCCATTAGCAAAGCATAATTGTAAGTGCTATTTTTACTTTTAAAGATCCTAAACTTGATGTGAAAAGTCTTCCATGGAGATTGGATGTATATGCCCAGTCTATCAGTATCCAGTGTGTCTTGGATGTGGATGACATGTGATCTTTATATTTATTGAGAATCTCGTTGAGGATGAGGCCAGCGTCGGTGTCGTTCAAGTTAGAGTTGGAGAGATTCTTGGGAAAGGAATCGACAGTAAATTTAGGTGTGATGGAAAGTTATAGGCCCTGATGATGTCTTTTATGCTTTCGTAAAATGTTTTTGGGTATGATTGTAAGTGGTTGGGAGCAGATTTGATTGGTGGGTTAATTTTGCAAAGTATAATATTATTGTTGGATGAGGTGGCTTTGCTTATATATTTGATGGTCAGATAATCCCTTCGAAATTGCAGGTTTGGTTCCGAGGCTTCGATAAGGATGCTGCCTGTTGGCGCTGTGTGGAAATATCCAGTTCATATCCTAAGCGCTATATTATGTATAGGATCCAATTTCTTGAGTAGGTTGTCTTTGGCTTTGTTATATATTATACACCCATAGTTGATTTTGCTCCGGTTGATTGCTTTGTAAGAGAGAAGCAAGGTATGTTTGTCTGCGCCCCAGTTGTAGTTCATGCATTTCAGTAAATTTGTTCTTCTTTTGACATCAGTGATGAGATGTTTAATGTGCTCTTTCCAAGTATGCTTACAGTAAAAAGTAAGACCAAGGATTCTAATAAAAAATACTCTTCTTATTGCTACCGCTCCCATTTGTAAATGAGGATCTCCAGCTATATTTTGTCTAGATATCTAGATGCATTCGGATTTGGTTGGAGGTATTATGAATCCTGAGATTAGCGTCCAGTTATGTATTGAATTCAATGCATCTTGTGTAATTCTCTGCGTAGAAGAGAGGTTCTTTCCTTTACTGAGGATTATCATATCATCCGCATACTTACGAATGATCGTAGGTGATTTGATATTCTGACAATCATCCTTAATTGCGATCAAAAATAAAGTTACACTTACGGTGGATCCTTATGGAAGTCCATTCTCAAGCTTGATTATTTCAGATTACTGGTTATTAGAAATTACCTGGATATATCGACCACTAGTAAAATTCATGATAAAACTAAGAATGTTACTATTAATGCCGATCTCTTTAAGTAGACATATTGCTGGAGGTATCCAGACCATATCGTACGCCTTTTGGACATCTAGGTTGACGGCAATGGCATGTTGTCTGTTGTGGATGGCTTCAGTGATGTAAGTGTCCACGCTAATAAGATGTGAGTAAGTACAATTCCCAGGTCTAAAGCCAAATTGATTATTCTCAATAATGTTATAGTGATTTAAAAAACATCTTAAACGTTTATCAATGATAATAATAATATTTTCAATTATCTTACATAGGTTACAGATTACGGAAATCGGGCGATTGTTAATCGAGTTGGATCTTGCTTTGCCAGGTTTAGGGATGGGGATAACAGTTGCTGTTTTCCATTTATTGGGGAAGGTTTTATTTTTAAATATAAAATTAAACATATTGAGGTGGATTTCCTTGCTATCTATAGGAAGATTCCATATGAGGATGTTGGAGATCCCATCCGGCTCAGGTGTCGAGTTGTTTGTTACATTAATAACTTTGTTTACTTCCTGCATTGTGATTGGAACATTAAATAGGTCAGAACGTTCCGGTGGGTTTTGGTAGCAGTTGTTATAGGTGTCTTCAATTATATTTTTAACCTTCAAGAATTCTTTATCATAATTCACTGAACTAGAATTGGATTGGAAGGTTTTAGCGAGCATGTTGGCAATTGTAGAAGAATCATTTATAATCTTGTTGTGTGATTTTAGAAAAGGAATATTGTTAGTTTCTTTATTACCTTGAATGTCCTTTATTTCTTCCATGATTCAGACATGTCGTTTATATTGATTGATGATACATAATTAGTCCATGACTTTTTTTCGATTCTTCGATAATCCTTCTAGCATGGGACCTAGCTTTCTTGTAAGCAGTCTTGTTCTCTACAGTTCTTCTTCTTTTGAATTTATTGAAGCCACGTTTAGCTGCTTTAATAGCTTCCCGGCATTCGTTGTTCCACCAGGAGACTCTCTTCTTATTAGATTTAACCCGATAAGAGTCAATAGCTTGGTGTGCAGCTCCTATGATAATGTTGATAAAATCTTGGACTATGTAATTGATGTCAGATCCATTTTCATCCAGATGAAAAATGGATGAGGCAAAGCTAATGCTTTCTTGATACATGGTCCAGTCAGCTTTGTTATATTTCAGCTTGCTATTGGGAGGGAAAGGTGTGTCACTAGAACCGGGTAAGTCAATATCAATAATGATTGGATAATGGTCACTGTCGTACGGATATTCAAGGACGTTCCATGAACATTTTGGGGCGAGAGGGTCTTTTAAGTGTTATATCAATAGCGCTGACTTTGCCATTACTGGGATTGATGTGGGTGGGCTCTCCTGTGTTGATAATTATCAAATCTGAGTCTTCTGCACATGCTTCTATTAATAGACCTCTTTTATCTGTCATAAATGAGCCCCATAATGAATGATGAGTCTTTAAGTCCCCCAGAATCAATTGGTAAACAATTTGGTAATTGTTTTAGGATATCACTGAGCTCCAAATATTCAGGTTTATGGCTGTTAGGGGTATATAAGTTACGTATATTAATACAAATAGGTGCTACAACCTTCACAGCAACTGTCTCCTAGTCAGATTTTATCATAAGGTTATCTATCAAAATTGAAGCATTGAAATATATGGCAACTCCACCAGAGGCATGATCAGTAATTCTATTTTTAAAGCAACATTGATAATTTTTAATATTAGCCGAGTGATTAGTCTTGAAATTGGATTCTTTTTATTTATTTATTTATTTATTTATTTACGTCAAAAAACAGTTAAAAACTGCGTATGACGGGCTATGGGGAAAAGTGAATTGTGTGCACATTTTCAAAATTCTGTGATCCCTACACTAAATCATATACTACTTAAGTTTTGAATTTTGAAAGGGAGAAAACAAATGATGCAAATGATGCAAAAAAGGGAGAAAACAAATCTTGCAAACAAATGATGTCCGGGTTAAAATTGTGGCATAATAGTTGCAGATACTCAAGTCGACAATAGTATCCATTAATATTACATTGAAGTATCTACATTTGTTTGCTTGAAATTTATTTAGCAAGGGCGCACTGGTGTTTCTTAAGAGACATGGATTAAAAAAATTATTGTCAGATATTTTCCATACTAGATTCAGACTCAGATGTGTCTGACTCCGGTACGTGTTTCTGCAGTTTTTTTTATTAGTCCGGTGACTCTGCCTTTGATAATTCTATCCTTTAATACAGAATAAATGTCATTGAGCATTTTTATAACTGCTGGGATGTCATTGGAATAGTCCTTGACTATGGGTAGAGGGTCAGCAGAGCCCAGAGTATTTTCTAGTAGTAAATGTAATTGATTTGCTTACAGAGGAAAAGAGTTTTGGTTCGTTTCAAACAGAGCTTTAGTTGGGTTGAGCATGTCTTCAAGTGTTTTATCAGGATTGCTATCTTGGTCCAGTTCTTCATGGGTTGAAGAATTCTTTAACTGTTTCTTTTTTAATTTTTTTTACATTATTGTCTTGGTTATTATCACCTTTAACATTATTGGATGCTTCAGATAGAGAAGAGGATTCATTGGGGAGGCTTCTTTTAACAAGGGGAGGAAAATTCATAGAGTCACTGGTTGAGGGGGCAGTGGGTGTTCCAGTTATAGTAGGCCGTACTTCCATATTATTGGAAGGGATAGTTGGTATATTTGTAATGGGAGCGTCCAGATGAAAATTCTCTTTGGAGTAATTTTGGGGGCAATTACTGGCAGTAAGGCCTTCCATTCTACAATTGAAACATGAAATATTCTCAGCAGAGAAAAATTCGGAATGATGTGCCTTCATACTCAATCAAAGATGATTGGGGAAGTTTATCAATTTTCTCAGGTTGGATAAATACTTGCCTTCTGAAACTCGTAATGTGACTCAAGCTAGGATCTGAAAGACCAGCTCTAATGAAAGAGATATTGGTAGCAATTTTGATGTTGTGGTTCTTAAAACATTGATGATTTCCTCATTTGGAATAAACGGATAAACATTTGATATTGCTTAAGTTTGTTAATGAGAGGTGTTACATTTACAGTTATATTTTTGATGGTTAGAGTAGGGTGTTTATGTGTAATGAGTTCAGCACTATTCTTGGAGTTTAAAAATACACATATTCTGTTGTTTGAGATTCTGGATATGAACGTAATAGAACTGGGGGGAACAATTTCAGTTAATTTGCCTATGTAGTCCTTAACAGATAAATTTTCACATGCATCCGGTAATATGACTTGATCTTTCGATGGCAAACTCACTGTGTTAGCAGCTCCATCATACGATTACGTAGGTGGCTCTTGTAGGTTAAGTGGCGTAGAATTCATCTTGGGGTTTGTTGATACAGTATTATCCATGAAGGTAAGTCGAGCCAGCCGGCAGGCCGGCCAGAAAAACGTTGAATACTATTAAGATACACTGACACTATAAATAACACAATAAAGTAATATTTACAATGAAGTGATTTCACTAAAGAACAGGGTGCACAGATAAGTTGGTAGAGCGCAGCAGTAGGTGTTGCATCGAACGCTGTCACCAGCAGACTAATTTGAAGAATTCTTGACTTTGATGATGAATCGTTGTGGATAATACACTTCATCAACATATTCTAAATAAACATCTACCTCTTCATATCATCTGCTTCAAAATCGGTTTTAAACAATATTCTCTTTGTTAGAAACTGGATTAGTACCCACATTTTAGAACCATAATTTACCATGTTCTCTACTTAAGTCAGAAACAGGGGGATTTAAACAAGATTCCAGCATTGTTGGAAATCATACGATTATTTTTCATTTGACGGCATTTCTCATAATGTTGAGAAAAGTAGGTGGCTAAAAACTGACGATAGACGAGGACAGGAGGTCAATATCTAGTTCCTCTTTCGTGCTTCATATGTCAGGAAAGTGATAGAATATATGTAATCGGACCGGACTCTGGACAGAGGTTTTCACAAGTTCCTTCTGCGGCTAGAGAAGCTCATTTTAATATTCAGATAGAGTACGTTTATTCTTCATCTTTTTCTTCTTCTTCTTCGTCTTCTTCTTCTTCTTATCAAAAAAGGAGAGAAAAGAATATAAACAATATAAATTCAAATGCTAATAAGTCATGTAAATAATCCACAAAAATGTACCAAACCGACAAAACAAATTTTAACGTTAGTTTTCGAAAGAAAAGAAAGTGCAATGAAAAGTAAACTCCACTGTAGTATTCGGTCACACTGAATAGTTTTTTGTGGTAATGTCATAATTTATTCATTCTCCATCTTTTCTTCAATAAAAGTAATTTCCTCTGCACTAGTTGATGCTAAGTAAATCTATTTCATGATGTTCTCACTATACTAACGTAACATTTTTTATGGTGCACTTTTTCGCCTCACACCACACAGAAAATATTTCATATAAGTTAATGAGTATGTCATACATATTACGAGTGGTCAGATGTGTCAATACAAATTAGGTTTATCCAAAAATTTGAAGCCATTTTTGAGACAAATTTGAAAATATGGTTTAGGTTTCATATAAAGTGACCGCCAAAAAATAAAACGATCCATTTCAAACACAGGGGTCTCGAGGTCCCTTAACTGCTGAACACACGTCATAGAAATCACGTTGATCAGGTGTCAGTATCAACAGCTCATTGCAAGAAATCAACATAGTACATAATACATGTACGCTACTTTACAACATATTGCCAGATGACATTAAACAATTAGGATCGGTACACAAATTAAGTTAAAAGTAAAATATTTTCTGCTGCATAATTGTGTCTATACAACTAGAGTCTACGCTGATCATCAACATCAGTGGAAGTCCGCCGCCTTCGGTATCGTCCCCGCCACCCCGGGATAATGGGGTGCAAGTTGGTGCAAGCCTAGAATACAAAGAAACGAATACAACAAGAATAATAATATTTATTTTAACAATGACATATAATGCATTAGTTTACATTTCTATTGTATAATTTTTTAAAACATTTAATATATATGTACCAAGTAATGTACTTCAGTTTTCGGGTCAATGACCACAATCTCGATCAGGTTTTCGTCCAGTTTCCCTGATCAATTGAGCGAAAGATAAGATAGCCCCTTGTTTTGCTCCGGATATAGATGTACCTTCATTATGCGCAAGTTTTGTTGAGCTCTCCTTTTGCTAGTTGTGATAGGAGTAGAGCCGGTGGTATGAGTTTTTATTTCCTTGTAAACAACAACTCGATTCTGTAGTTTGTTTACCAAAGCAAACAATTTTCTATTATTTTGGGGTTAAATTTTCTATTTTCAAATGTTAACCTTGCTTTGTTGGTAAGTTTTTCGTTATCATGGCCCAGCAATTAGAGTTTTTCTGTCAAAAATTCGCCTTTTACCGGCGCACGGTTACAGTACGTTCTCGGTATTGTGTAGAACTTGTAGCCACTGCTGCAATGACAAAAACTGCAATTACTCTGCCAGATGAATCAACCTTTAAGAAAAGATACCTGTGCTGGGCTAAAATAAATATTGAGGCACTCGGAAAAGATCTGGTCAGGAATCTGACTCCCTTTGTGTGTGTGTGTGTGTGTGTGTGTGTGTGTGTGTGTGTGTGTGTGCGCGTGTGTGTGTGTGTGTGGAGGGGAGTGAAAATAAGTTCATCATCAATGAAGGCCATTTCACGATTTAAGAGAAAGAACCGGACCCAAAACCTGCTTAAGTAATTGCTCGAAATTTGGTAATATAAATATTACTGATAAAGAGTTAGAGGTCATTGGTCATTGGAATCCACACATATGGACTATAGTTAGACATTTGGTCTTATGTACTGGGTTGACCTAAAGCTGGATCGCAAAATGATCTGGTTTGTTTGTACTCTCCACACAAATGAATCTCATCTAAATATTTAATTTCAGCCCTAGATGGCAAAACATTGTCATACAGGAAGTGGACTAGAATAATTGGTCGGATGCTAGACATTGACACAGAACTGGAATTCGATCCATCAATTCCTATACTCTCAGTTGGGTAACAGTGTCAGTTGGGTCATATGCTATCACCTGATAGTGTGATAAAAACATCGACCAAGTCATCTTACGCATGTAGAACCACATAAATGTCATAATAGGGTGTTTATGCACACTCGAACGTTAAGGGACTATCGATCTTCTGCGTATGTGCAGTTCAAGTTTCGTATTTTGTGCATTTGCGCATGCGCAGAAAATTGATAGTGCTGTCCGCTATGGCGTGCACAAACTCCCTGATAGAAAGTTTATGCATCCTTGAACGTTAAAGCACTATCAATGCGCATGCGCAGTTCAAGTTTCGCATCACTTTTGTGCATCTGCGCATGCGCAGAAGATCGAGAGTGCTGTCGGCTATGGCGTGCACAAACTCTCTAATATGAGGATGTAGAATAGCCGAGATTACTCTTGCTTGGTCAGAGTTCATCCGGGTTCACTGAGGGCACGTCCAGGAATGCGGTCATCGGCGAATGACATTCAGATTGTTTACGGTCGCGTCTACTCACGCCTTGCGCGCGCACCACCCGGAAAAGGTCCCGGCTGAGGCGGTGCCCCGCTGGTGGGAGATACTTGGATGGGGAAACCCCTGCAAGTTGACGTGTATAACGACGTAGGATCTCGCCATTAAGCGGAGGAAGAACACTGCAACCTCCCGTGATAAAAGCATGCAATACACTTACGACACTGCTGACCATAGCCGTTGACGCACCTGGAAACACGAAATCAATTAATCAACCGAACCTCTAATCCTCTTTCCGATCATTTCGGCCCGCAACTCCTAGCCGCCGACGTTACACTATCTAACGAAAGCGTAGATACCTCCCACATGGACGGAGAAAGAATACTTTTCTTTCAAATTCTGCGCTCATTGGATATTAGCAATATCAATGTTTTGGGTGTTTCCCGGTATCTTACTAAATCGATGTTTCTAGGTATCTTACTAAACCTAGATACCTTCTCCAAACATCCATCCAAATATCCGAAGTAAAGCATAGAGTTCTTTCAATTTCTGTGGGCACTGAATATTAGAAAGAAACTAGAGGTGCTACAGAATGGCACATATTTTTCAGCGTCATGTGAAACCAATATTTTAATTTTGGTGGTACTTTACATGAAACCACAGGGATATTTTCGAAATTTAAAAAAGTGGCTCCATCGCTTTTCATTTTTTTTTTGTTGGATAATGTGAAGGATGTTTAAGAGAATGGTGCTGGTCTCATTTTCGTTGAAAATTCTAATTTTTTTGAAAATTGCAAAAATTAAAAAAATTTCCGGCGTCTTGCGACAACTACTATTATGAAGATAGAGATGTTTTCCCTTAATGAAATCTGTTCCTTAAAGATAGATTTTGAAATAAGGTCATGTACAATTTTTCGAAAATTTGTGTTTTTTCGCGTAATTTTGCGTGAAAACACACGCGAGAAAGTACGTGCTGTATTAGCACGATTAGTTTTTATTAAGTTCTTCTTATTGCCAATGGTATTTTCTATTTCCTCATTAAGATAAGCCCGAGCACTGGATTTATTGAAGATATTCACGATATTAGGAATATATGGTCATGTAATTTCGAACTAAGTACTGGATGGGATGGTGCCTAACTTCCACTAAGATTCATATTACCAATAATGGCATGCATCCGTAGTATTAGTTCAGACGAGTCTTTTATGATGTCTTATTCTTTTAGGTATATATTAATTTACAAACTCTGGATATTAATTATTCAAATGAAACTGATCCCAGATCTTAAATAAATTTGCTTTCTGGTATGATAACTCAGATAAATAAACATTCTTGGCTATGAGACCATCCATTTCCCTATTTTATTTTAAATAGATTGTTTGGAATAAAAACGTAATGTATGGCTAGTAGCAATTTGTTTTTTATACCAGTTTTTAAATAATTAATAGACTTGCCCATCTTTAGTAGTTCCACCAATTTGCCTTTCAAAGGCGTTATCGACACAAAGTTCCATGTTGGAAAGGATAAACTCGTAAAAATAATTTTATGTGGAAGAATCGCAATACTAACTATCCGTGAAAATCCGTGAATGCGGAATATTAAGAGAATATAAAGATTATGACTAATGATGCTAACACACATTCTAGAGGTATAATGAAACCTGTGACAACATTGATTTGATTTCATTTATTTGTCAAAGAACAGTAAAATTGTATGTGACGTATGAGGGAAAAGTATAATCTACGCACGTTTTCTGGAATTCCAGAATCTCTTCTCCATCCTTTAACCATAAATATTTGAATAATGAATAAAAATTTCAAGAGCGAGGTTGGCAACATTTGAAAACTAGAAATTTTCGCTCCCTAGCTAATATCATCGTCAGCTAATATCACCTAATATCATCTAGCAATGAGTTGTAAAATAACGTATGGATTTATGGATATATGGATTTCTGGTAGTGAGCTGTTGAAACTGAACTGATGAATATAATTCCTACAGAGTGTGTTGTAATTATAAATATCTGTATTACATGAAAATATGTTGCTATCCTTACGTAAGTCAGTTTTCACAAAAACTACAAATTCCTAAATAAATAGGCAAGATTCTAAGCTCAATGGCAATAGGCGATTTCAGGAATCACGTATTTGCGTGTTATTCTACTTTTTCTCTGAAATCTAAAAGTCGAGGTACTGGATGTGCTTCCCCAGAATATGATGCCACATCTCGAGAATATAACTCTGACCAGGAGGTCCTAGGGTTCGAGTACCGGCAGTGGCAGGATTTTCCACACTGGCTAGAGTTAGGTCGAATTCAGCCGCTCTCTGAAGGAAAATTCTAGCGGACGGCTGTTTTTTTGTTGTTAGTTTTCCGTGTTGTTTTTCATCGACACTTAGCAAATGTCGGAGCAACACCGTATCTGCTTGTAAGCAGTCTCAAAAGAATTGTAATGTGAACTTTCTATACTTTTTGCTCTTGTGGTTGAAGATCCTTTGTTTCTGTACCATTAACTAATGTACGATAAGTGAGCCCTTCAATTTATATTCTACATTGATGTTATCATGTTCATAATCCTTAGTGTTCATATTCACACGCACTTGCACATACATATATTATTATGAAATATACATGATAATATTTGTTGAAAATTTCTGGATTATTAATAGCTAAGATGTGTATGTAATTCACAGGTACGGCAATGGAAAGAATCTGGTGGAAAAGTACCAATGTGTACTGCTCGGCCTGGTTATCAAACCATGTCTTTACGCAAACCAAAGTATAAAAACACCATGTACAACATACATGTGAATCTTGTGGATGTATTGGAAGTAAATGAAGAAAAGCAAGTGAGTATGATAATAAATCAATGCCAGTTGGGAAAATCATATATATTGGAAAACATTGAAACTTTATAGATTGTTCTCTAAAGAATTTAATATTTTCCACATTAATATAATACCATCAAAGTCATGAAAGTGAATTTGTGTGTACAAGCAGAAAATTTCATTGGTTAATGGGTAGTTGTAATGTGTGTATATAGCAGTGGCGGCTGGTGCCCCAACAGACTGGAGATTGCACCTACATCGAACATGTAGTTAAAAATGCACGAAATTCAAATCAATTAAAACTAAGTGAAATAAAAGCCTATATTAAAACACTACTTACATAATGTTTTGCTTTGGGTCCGCGTACGGCATATACAGTGAGTGCCAAAAGTATTGGAACACCTTCACAATCTGAGAATATGAGTAAATTTCACAAAGATAAAGTAATATAAATGACACATTTTCAGCGCAATTAAATGCATTATACACAGTAAAGTTACTACAATAAAAAAAACACTTAAAATGAAGTACAGAAAATTAAGATACCAGCAATTTAAGCAAATATGTCATAGAAAAAGGAAGCCAAAAGTATTGGAACACGCAAACTCTGAAACACTAACGGCTTTGCTGGAAGTCACCGCGGCCGCAGCCGTCTGTGGATTGACCGTCACCTTGTCACTCAGGACTTACCTCTTAACCCTTAGCTGTAACGGTTTTCTTATCAGTTTCCTTTCCGGTATTCACCAGTCAGTGATTCAAAAGTGTATGATACTGAAGTATTTGTTCATCAAATGTCGTTATGGAGCGCAAAGAAAAGGAAACAAGTGAAGAAAAGAGAAAAATAATAATTCGCTATGGTAATAAATGCAGATCTTCGAGAGAATTCGGAGAGATTGCGCAAAGATCACACACTACAGTGCTTAATGTAATTGATATGTACTGTGTTCGGAAAACAGTGACGAACAAACGCAGAAGTGGACAGCCACAGTTGCTGAATGAAGGTAATACAAGAATTTTTTTCGAGACACAGACAAATGGTACAATGTACCGTGTCGTTATGGGGTAACATCGATATTGTGCAAAGTAAACTATACAAAAGTGCTGAAAAATTGGGCCGCAAAGACGATTTCCTTTTTCAGGAGGACAATGATCCAAAGCACAGGGCTTGAAACGCAAGATAGTAGATTCTTTCCAATACACCATGATATCTGGAAACGCCACCACAATCTCCAGACATTAATACTATTGAATATTTATGGGATATTTTGGAGAAAAATTAAGAACAGACCCATTTTATGTAAAAATGTTCTTAAGCACGCACTCTAGGAGGAATGGGACAGTATCTTGCCACCTATGACCGAAAAGCTAGTAGAATTAATGCCAATACGAATAGAAGCCATTATAAATGTCAAAGGACATCTCACTAAATATTAATTTGTTTACAGTTACAATTTTATTTCATTTTTAACTACCGCTGTTCCAATACTTTTGGTCGCCTTTTTTTGCGTATTAGTATTTGTAAACTTCTTTTTAAGTTGTCCAATAAGTTATGTTATGTTTTTGTTTGCTAATAACAATTACAAAATATACACTGTTTTCAATGCGACATTAACTATTTCATTTGTGTTTTATTTTACACCTAAAATTTATTCATTTACTGTAATTTACTGGGTGTTGCAATACTTTTGACACTCACTGCACACCTCCCGCGCGTATGGTTCTGGCTTTGATTTCCACTGGGCACTTCAATTCGGCTCCAGTACATCACAACAAGCACAACTGCTTCGACACTTTTTTTTTTCCTAGGGCTTGTATCCAGCCGACAGCCGGTTGCCCTTTACGTCCCGAAGGGACGCATATTCGACCATACACTGGACAAACATTTGCGGGCTCCTCTGATCTGGGGTCAGCAGAACGCGAGGCCCTCCGCGACAACACACACACACACACACAAAGTCAAGGGACAAACAGCCATGCCCAAGGCGGGACTCGAACCCGCGAACCTTCGGACCGAAGCGCCGAGTCGGTACTCGCTCTTAGCCACCTCGGCCATCCAGGTCGGCACTTCGACACTTTTACTCAAATAAAATTATTTTATTTCGAAAACTTCACTATCCTGGTATATTTGGCAATAATGAAAGATCTTTGACATTGGCATCCATTGGTATTGACAAGAACGTTCGCAAACCGTTGGCCGGCCAGCTGCAGTCACGGGGGACACTAAGGGACTTCCATTCAGAACGGCCATTTTTACAGAAAGAACTCATCAAATGTACGTTTTGAATCAACAAACCCAATATCAAATGAAAACAAATTCTCCAAATATCATAAACAATGCATTGAATATCTTCAATAATTGACTGAACTTGTGTACTTTCAATAACAAGCGAGAATCATGAAACTACGTTGCAGTGAGTTAGACGAAGACAGAATATGGGTAATCCCCTGAGATTCTCTTCGTCGTCGCGCAGCGCGATAGCGCCAGCTGTCTGGTTGCCCAACCAAAAGGCTGTATCTTCCCCGTGTTAAATCGAAGGACCAAGGAGTAAAACAGTAAATTCATTAATACAACCAAGAGCGTGGTGCAATTCCTGGCAAGGCACCAGACACCGGAGAGAGCGCCAGTTGGACGCTTTTTGGTTTCAAAATGATTTCATATACATCGATATTGCTGCAATATCTTGAATAATGAATGTTTTAAAAGGAAAATGTATATTCCTACGATATTACGAGATCTTTTTCATTTTCTAGGGATTGTGCAACCGTGCATCCTAAGCACGTGCCGCCACTGGTATAGAGTATTATATTTCATTTGTAATTTAATTCATGAATTCCCATCATACTACTTTCAGTAGTCAAGATCCTGTTTTAATACTTCTTTGGACTAGAAAAAATTACTGAATGCCAAACTCAATGTTTTCCTGTTATTGAAGAAAACAAAATATTGCTTGTTCCGTGAAAACTTAAACACAATTTGGTAGAAGTTTTATGCATAAAACTGCTATGGGTAAGAAATTAATAAATGCAGAAATCATGTGGTTTACTAAACAATATGTATTCACTTCAAGGATTGGAATGTTACAGCATGATTCACAGCATTGAGCTGACTCTTACATACTGTTCATTTAAAAGGGACTCAGCAGAATAACCAACTTTAAACACCTAAAAGCTGATCATTGGCCCTAACAGTCTCGACAAAAACCAACATTTCTATCCCCCAAATTTTAAGTTAAGACACACCATTTTTTTAAGAGTTAAAGGCATGCAGTACTTTCACATATTTAACTTCAAAAAGAAGAGAAATGCTTTACATTTCTGCCATCCCCTTGAAAGAAATACTTGAATGCCAATGAAATAAATTTCTTTATGTAGATAATTCGAAGATGGCACATTGTGTATGAGGAAAATCTGAGAAACCCACAGCACTTGTTATGTCATTTATTATGCTCGTATAAAAAGTGAATTTTCTAAATACTGACTTTCAAATTTTAGACAGTTCGTTGTGAGCCCCTTGTGACAATGGGTCAATTAACAGCCACTTTGAATCCATTAGGATGGACTATTCCAGTTGTCCCTGAACTTGATGATCTAACAGTTGGTGAGTTCAGCCTTCTGTATTAAGTCTGGTTATTATTCTTAAGACATGAGAACCAATTTCTTACTTAAAGGAAATCAGTATCTAATAGAATATACTTTTTTACTACAGGAGGTTTAGTAATGGGTACTGGTGTGGAATCTACATCTCATATATATGGATTATTTCAACATATTTGTGTTTCTTATGAATTAGTTATGGGTGATGGAAGTGTAGTAACCTGCTCAAAAGTAAGTACTATGCAAGCAGTAAGTTTGTGATTGTTTTTTTTTTCCATTAGAGTGGTGTATTAAAAATATTAATTTTCAGGATAATAATCCTGACTTATTCTATGCTGTTCCCTGGTCATATGGAACACTTGGATTGCTCACAGCTGCTGAAATAAAAATTATTCCTGCCAAAAGGTATTTACTTATGCAATAAATTACATCAATAAACACATGTATTTATTCCATGATTATAAATCTCTAAAGATTCAGTGAAAGTTTTAATCAATAACGAATCATCATCAATTAATTTGCAATTAATCTTGAAGGTACGTGAAGCTTCACTACCAGCCAGTATATACTTTGGATGATGCTGTTGGTTTATTTGCAAAGGAAAGTAAAAGCAAAGAACATCAGTTTGTAGAAGGTCTGATGTTCAGCAAGAATGAAGGTGTTATTATGACAGGGGACATGGTTTCCTTGGCTAAAGGAGAGACGGTAATAAAATCTACATTCATAACCAGTACCTTTATCATTCAACTATTTATAGTAAGAGGGTGGAGTAGGAATTCTGGAGCTCTAGGAAACTATTATAGTCCTCCCCCACATCATATTCAGTTTTTGTTTAAAAGTTATTTATTAAATTATTTATTTAAAAATTATATTTCAATTACTGTGAATTACATTCCGTTTTTTAATATACTATAAATAGATGTCATGTGCAAATATACTACTTGTATTTTTATTAAATAATGTATAAACTATTCAGTAATAGATATTTTTATATTTAATTTATGGGTGGGGGTGATACCATTATGTTGCCCTGGGTTCCATTAACTGAAGCTAAGTCACTGACACAAATATAATTGAAATCAATTATTGATAGTGAAGAGTGACACAATACAAATGTTCTCAAAGAGTACATTTGTCAAGAGTAAATGGAAGAAAACACATCATAATTAATTTTAAATAAACTAAAATTTCATGATGTTAAATGTGATAATGCTGCTCAACATTTCATGACATTATGATAATTTCAGATAAATGAAATTGGCAAATGGTACAAACCATGGTTTTTCCTCCATGTGAAAAAATTCTTGAAGAAAGGACCAGGAGATGAAGTCATTCCTTTGAGAGATTATTATCACAGGCATACACGTGCATTATTTTGGGAAGTTCAGGTAATGTTTTATCACAATCAGATAATAATTATTAAATGAGACAATGTCCCTAGTGTAATATATCAATTAAACTTAATACTAAAGTATTATGCAAATCATTTCTTTGTGAATTATTTGTGGCCTTTAAAAACTCCATGCATGAATCCACAGTTTCTTGATATAAAAATCATTGAATAATGTAAAAAATCCAAAAATGTAGGCCTATTTATATTATAAAAATTCTATTATCAGATGAAAATCAACAGTATAGGGCCTCTACTTTAAAAGTTGTATTTCTATTTTATATCAAAAATTATTTTTTCAGGACATCATACCATTTGGTAACAATATCATTTTCCGATACTTATTTGGCTGGATGATGCCTCCCAAGGTTTCATTACTAAAATTAACAGAAACAAAAGCTATTACAGACCTTTATGAAAACCATCACATGATTCAAGACTTTTTAATTCCTGTATCAGCTCTCAAGGAAGCAATTACAGTATCTCACAAAGCTGTGGAGGTAAATGATTCTTGGAATCATTCAAGAATTTTTTTTCCAGATACTGATTAGAAATTCAACATTATTATCTTTAATAATTATATTACAGATTTACCCTCTATGGTTATGCCCATTTAATTTACCAAATGATCCTGGAATGGTTCATCCAGCTTCCAACAATGAAGAAATGTATGTTGATCTTGGTGTATATGGAGTACCAAAAACTGGAAACTTTGATGCTGTGAAAACTACAAGACACATGGAAGATTTTATTGCTAGTGTCCATGGGTAAGTTTGTAAATGAAAAATTTACCCCTCTTTACTCATCTCATCAATTCTTTGCCAATTGAGCAGGGGTCTCCCAGGGTGAGAAATTCTCTTTATATTATCTTTCTTTTATAATGTAAACGTTATACCCTCGTCCATTAGAATAGAAAGTTTTAATGGACGAGGGCGAAATAATTCTGTTTGCTGATGATACAAATGTTCTTTGCAAAAACGAAACTAAATTTTTTTTAATAAGAAACAATAAATAGCAGATTTCAGAATTTTAAAATTGATTTCGTTATAATAAATGAAGAGTTAACGAAGGAGAAATGCTTTCAACGCAGTTTTCGCATTTTAAACCGGCAATTGCATGCGCCATTGCAAATGAAAAATATGCAATTGGCTGAGAAGGTAACAAAATTTCTGGATCTTTCAGTTACAAACATCAAATAGAATAGCGTGTAATACAACTGAATTAATCACTAAATTAACTTCATTATGTTACACGTTCAGAATTCTTCAAATTATGTCAGCCTTCATGCAGCTCTTTACGTTTATTTTGAAAGTATACATTCCCACCTGAGAACGCATAATATTCTGGGGTAGCTAATCGTTCTACTAACGTTAAACTATCTGGCCACTAATCGAAGTGTTTTTACAAAATATTATGCCATAACTCAGACGGGAATATACACTCGCAAAATACACGCAACGAGCTGCTTTAATCCTGATTGTCTTTTAAGTAATTCCGATGCGTAACTTAATGAATTTAATTTAGTGCCTACTTCTTGCAGGGATATTTCATTTGAGGTTTGAGCGAATTGCGAGACCCAGAAATGTTGCTACCTCAACATCAGCCAATTGCATGTTGTTCAACTTCAATGAGCCTACTATTGCTTGTTTGAAGTGCAAAACTGCAGTGAAACCGTTTTTTCTACGTTTTAATATGAATCTGTTATTACGCAACCAATTCGAAATACCTGAAATCATACCATGATATCAGTATCAATTGTTTCTTTTTTGCAAAGAATATTCATGTCTTCAACAAACAGTGTTCTCCGTTTCTAACGGTCGAGGGCATATTGTTTGCGTATAAAAACGAAAATAGGGAATATCGAACTCTGCAGCACCTCATGTTCAATGGGTATTAATTGGAAAGATGAGTAATAATGTTCTTTCATGCTAGTCGGCATTTCCACTCTTTGAGAGCAACGCTTAAGATACGAAATTATCGAAGTTAGTGCAATACCACGAATTTCATATTAAGGTAATTTTGAAAGCAAACATTAAATTTCAACTGCTATACTCATTAGTCTCATATGAGTAGTGCATGTTATATCCCGGAAGGTGCTGGGTTCCCCACTAGAATGTGAGATCCGGCACCAATCGGTTTGAGAGTTTCTCTCTCAAAGTATCTCCGCTAGCGGGGTACTGCCCCAGAAGGGACAAGCTCTAATATCTCGACAGGTGTAATGTATGTAAATGTGTGTGCGCGCGCGCGCGAGCGCTTGTGTGTGTGTGTGTGTCTGTGTGTGTGTGTGTGTGTAAGAGAAGAGGAGAGGATGAGGAAAGAAAGATCGCGGACGGTTAATAATCGAAGAAACCACGCAAAAAGACCAGCCAGAGCAGCCGGATGCTAGTATTTTCTCCAGACGTCGGCTGAATTATATCCAGCTGTGTAGGTAGTGTCGAAAATCCTGCTTCCATCAGCGCTCAAACCCTAGGACCTCCCGGTCACAGTCGCTGTAGTGGCAAAAGCTATTGTCTCGAAGTGGCAGAGTTGTTGAGTCGTCTCAGCCGGTGTTTGCAAAATAACAAGAGGATGTTTTTCTTCTTTCAATGTATTATACGACACATGTTAATATGCAAAAGTGGTTTTAGAAAATACTGCTTAATTTAAACAAAAGGAATGACAATAAATCTTTTTCACGGTTAGTGGAAAGTAAGGTAACACACAGTATTGCACTTGTTTATGTGAGATGATTTGATGCTAATAATATTGATAAAAATGAAATTTTTAGATTCCAGATGCTGTACGCCGACTCATTCCGGACGAAAGACGAATTCCGACAAATGTTTGATCATTCTTTGTACGACATCTTTAGGAAAAAGTATAATGCAACAGACGCTTTTCCTGACGTGTACAATAAAGTCAGCAAAGCAGCTAGAATATAGTACAGTATTTCTATATGGAATGATGCTGTTGAAATATACACCAGGAAAATATTTTAATTTTTGTAGTTCTTTAAATAAAACCACATAAATGGACATAAAAGTATGTGCACTTTTATTGAAATCCCCCAAAACTGAAAACTTTTCCATCCTCACCTTCTTCCTTTGAATAAAAAATTCAATACCTTCTAGCAATTTAATGGTTACTCTCATAACTAAACACTCCCTGGAACAAAAATTGAAGTTTGAGTACATCTACAAATCTTTATAAAAAAATATGATTGTAAAATTTTAATTCTAACTTATTTTTCAAAACTAAAAGGGAAAACCTGCATTTTAATAAGCAGTACTTATTGAAGAAATTTCGTTTGAAAATGCTTCTGGATTAATATTTTAGATGTGTATTCCCATTACCCTACATGGAAATTGTAGTTTATCATTTTGTTGTTGATAAAATATGGATTAAAATTGGCTGTGTGTACCTTCAATGAAAATATTTTATTGTCAATCCGTTGACACTACAAAATTATTTCCAAATCAAAATTATTTTGTGGTTCCTAAGAGGTGTTTTAAAAGCATTCTTTGAGACACTTTCGGGGTTGTCCCACTTGTTCAGCATCCACATTTGACTTATTTGTATTTGACTTTGCTGTACTTACAGTTCTAATTTACTTTTTTCTTTGATTTCTTTCGATCTTTTTTTTCATTTATTTACCATTGGTAAAGATTCTTCTTTCATTTTTTTATGGGTGATCTTTGATGGTTTTCTTTACTGTCTAGTCTTACTGCGTACTTACGTAGTAAAGAGAAAGTATTGCATATAGGCTTCTGCGTAGGCTTCTGCTTCGGAGTCACTTGGCTGTCCCGAGGTCGCCGCGTCCCAAGCGTAGTTGCCGACGATTCGGCCGTCGTACTGTGCCTTTCCTCAGGACGAAATGACACTGTTTTGCATTTTGGCCTGGAAGAATTCGTCCTAGCAGAAGATAGTGAAAACCTCCATATTTCTTTTTTAAACTAGTGGTGCTACAAAGGCACATACATTCTCGCATTATTTCTAACTGCTCCGCTATATAATACTACCACATAATCAAGAAAAAGCGTTTTCAACCAGCAAAATCATTTTCCGCTTCGAGACCCGAACTCCGATTCTCAGATTTTACTTGCCGATGCTCACACCACTACGCCCCAGAAGCGCTATGTGGTCGAACTCGGGCAGAGACATAAAAACGTAGCCTCCAGTTCGTTCAGATCGATCAGAAAATATCAATTTTGGAGAAAATCGGCTGAACGGTTGGAGCGCTAGCGTCAATCACAGACGGGCAGTCGTTTTGCCGTCAATCGATTTCTTGGTATCAAGGACCCACAAATAATAGATTCTGGCTACTGCAAGTGTTAGAGGATTTTTTCTATATTTAGCAAACGGATTCACCCACTTAACCACATCCACCACACATCATTACAAAATTACTTTCCGCGATTTACACGAGTACTGCAGTGTTGATTGTTTTTGAGAGGTCACAATATGCGTTATCTTATTTCGTTTTCGAGTGAGGAGCGACTCCGTGGTAAAGTTGAAAAAACCTGCCGCTTCAGGAACTTCTGAACCTTTCACACGCCATAGTTTAAA
>BLKR01016020.1:0-26784 GCA_011170035.1 Teleogryllus occipitalis
ATCAAGCGAAACGACCATCGCATGGTGGTGCATGCTAAGGGCATCACAGATTTCTGAATCAATTCCGAATAAGTGGTCATTGGTGGAGCGAAAAGTTCTGAATTCACTTTGGAAAGGAGACAAGAGGCTTTTTGATTCTAGTAACCATCTTAAACGGTTGCATACCATCTTCTCAAGAAGCTTGAAGCTCAAGAAGATTGCACGTTAAAGATATGGGGCGATAACTAGATGGATTGCATCTGTCCTTATTAGGCTTAAGAATAGGTATAACTATAGCTTCTTTCCATTGGTCCGGAAAGGACTGAGTTGGAAAGGACTGAGTTGGAAAGGAAAGGACTGAGCTGGAACATTATATATCTGAAGAAGGTGTTCCAGGGCATTCACTGGTAGGTTTTTAAGAAAACTGTCAGGGCCCGGAGCCGAGTTGTTACTTTTCTTCAACACATACAGAAGTTTGTCCAATTTGAAAATTCTGTTATAATGGTCATTGTTGGAACCTACTGATGAAGAAATAAGGTCTTGAGACGTAAGAAATTTCGTTTCAAGAGTTTTAAAAATCCCTGTATCATAGTTGCAGTTGCTGGAATTCTTAGCAAAGGATACAGCAAGTAAATTGCTGATGTCCTGAGGTTGTGAGTATTTATTACCGTTTAAGTCCATTACCATAAATGGGGTGGAGTTCATCGGTGCGCCACTAATGGACTTGCTTTTTGCCATAACAAAGAGGAGGGGGTTTGTCTAGTAATTGAAGATGTAAAATTATTCCAGGATTGAAGTCTTGTTGTTTTTAATAATAAGCGGGCTTTGGCACTAGCTTTCCTAAAGAGGATTCCGTTTTCAATTGTTTTATTCTTCTTGTATTTTCGGAAATATCTTTTCCTTTTCCTTGATGGACGCAGAACATTCCTCATTCCACCAAGGAACCTGGTGTTTCCTTATTCTTCCAGACTTAGAGGGATGGATGAACTAGCCGCTAATGTCAACATATTAGTGAAGTCCTGAACTGTTTTATTTATATGAGGAAGAGGAGACGAGTCCGGTTTAGGAAGGGTGTCGACATTATTATTTATGGTGTACTGGTATTGTAGCCAATTAGCACGGTTAATCAACCATTTAGGCTGGGTTTTGAGATTCTTCGCCAATTGTCGGTCGGAGAAATTGATGGAGATGAGGTAATGGTCACTGTCATAAAGTTGATCAAAAGTGCCCCAAGCACATTTAGTAGCAATGTTACTAGTCACCAGACTTAAATCTATTGCACTCTCAGTACCATTGCTTGCGTTAAATCTTGTAGCACTTCCGTTGTTCAGGAGTATTAGGTCATCATATTTATCGAGCCATTCTTCTATAGATTTGCCCCTTCTGTAAGTTCTTTGAGCGCCTCACATGGTGTTATGGCTATTGAAATCACCCACTATAATAAATGGTTTAGGAAGTTGTATTATGATATTGTCAAGTTCGAGAATATTCAACATTTGGCTATTCGGTAAGTAAATATTGCATATAGTCACAACTATATTAAGTTTAATCGATACGGCCACGGCTTCTAAGGGAGTTTGAAGAGGAATATTATGACGAAAAATATCTTGTTTCACAAAAGCCGCTACATCCCCACTTACAATTAGAGAGTCTCTTCTGTTACAGAATACACTTTTATATCCACGTAACTGAGCACATGTACTGCCTTTAAAGTTGGTTTCTTGTAGGCAGAGAACTTGGGGACTGAAATCATTGACGAGAATTTTCAAGAAAGGCATTCGGGGGTAGAAGCCATTGCAATTCCATTGAATAATATCCATGAGAAATACAGAAAAATAAGTGAGTGTAGCAATATAATGTAGACGCTTGAATGAGAAGCTTGAAGAAGGGTTTTCTAACTTACGCAAGATTGGCAAGAAGGGAGAGGGTTGGATTACTGTTCTTCTGAATCCTGTTCCTTAGCCTTAACCTTTTCATTCATATCTGCATCAAGTTTTTTGATAATTCTCGAGCACCTATTTTTCACACCACGGTTTGGTAAGGTTTGGTGAACAGTTTTTAACATTGCTATAAAAGCTGCAAAATCATCTGTGAATTCTCTGGCAATTGTTACAGTACAGTTATTACCCTTCGTTATGTCAAAGAAACTTTGGAGTTGAAGTAAATTTAGGGGGTAATGAACATTGGAAGATTCTAAGATAGTTTTAGCATTGGACCATGACTGGTCGTCAACATTTTCAGAAGAGGTTTTTGCTTTTTTCTTAATTTTGGAGGGTTGTTTCTTATTTTTCTTTATTTTCAGTAGTTTTATCATCCATGTCAGAATTTTCCGAGTCAGTATCTGGGAGTTCATTCTCGCTATCTGATTGGTTGCTAATCAGTTCTGTATTCGAGCTTACAGTAGATAACGGTCTCTTTAATCTGACGGGGTTGCAGGAAAGGTCAACGTCCATTGAGTTTTCTTTTGAAGTAACTTTGTTGCTCGCGGCCGGCTCAAGAGTAGGGGTGGTTGGCAGAGGGGGGAAGCTGTCAAGGGCAAGGTTACGGCTAGAACTTTCGTTTACCTTATCGCTTTCATGAAGCGTACATTCAAATGCTTTGGGAGAAACATTATTAGAATTATCAAAAATCTCATTAGTTGATTCTGTAATATCTACTTCTGTAGGAAGAGGTAGGGTGTTAGTTTTTTTACCGTTTTATTTATTTAGTCAAAAAACAGTCAAAAACTGTATGTGACGTATGGGGGAGAAAATCACCTGCGCACGCTTTCTTGAGTTTCAGAATCCCTTCCCAACAATTTAACTATTAATAGTTGAAAAATTTATAATAATAATAATAATAATAATAATAACAAATTTAAAAAAAGCGAGAGATTAACATTTCGAAAACTAGATATTTTCGTTGCCAAATTATAGAAAACTTATTTTTAACGGTAAAGAAACGAACAGACTTGATTTTTCTGTATTGTTAACAAAATAGAAACTCGCCCTAAGCTCTACTACCACTACAAGCAAAGGAAAGTTCAACAAAGCGTGCGCATAGTGAAGCTACATTTACGTCCAGAAGCAAATCAAGGGGCCATCTCAGCATTTGCTCAATGGATCAGGGAAACTGGACAAAAACCTGATCGAGATGGGGGTCATTGACCCGGAAGTACATTATTTGTTACAGGCATATTGAGTCTTTTTTTAAAATTATACAATGCAAATGTAAACTAATTCATTATACTATATCTTGTTTTTGTTAAAGTAAACATTATGTTTCTTTTTGGCGATCAGTATAGTCTCTAATTGTATAGAAACAGTTTTGCAGCAGAAAAGATTTTACTTTTAATTTAAATTTGTGTACCAATTTTAATTGTTTAATTTCATCTGGCAATGCATTGTAAAGTAGCGTACATGTATTGTATGTGGATTTCTTGTAGTGAGCTGTTGATACTGACACTTGATGAACATGATTTCTACGTCGAGTATTGTAACTATAAATATCAGTATTACATGAAAATAGGTTCCCACCGTTAAGTAAGTCAGTTTTGACAAATACTACAGACTCATAAATAAATAGGCAAGGCAATGGTAAGATTCCAAGCTCAATGAAAATAGGCTTGCACGGATCACGTGGATGGGATTTTTTCATTATCCGGATAATTTTATTTTGCAATCTAAATGTCTGGGAACTAAAGGATGAGCTTCCCCAGAATATTATGCCATATCTCAGGCGGGAATGTACGTTTGCAAAATACATGCAATAGTTAATTGGGAGTTACATGGATTTGAGCAGTTCTTAGCTATGTGACCTTGATTTTTACATAAAAAATTGGAACATCAGGGGTTACATAAATCCAATAGAGGACATTATCTATAAACACCTGAAATGATTCAGGTAATTTACGTTCATCGTCTGGTGACACAAATGTTTGGCGACGAAAACTGAGAATGTGACTCAAGTTTGGTTTATTAAATCCAGCACGAAGGAAGGTTAACGGTACTACAGTTTTGACACCGAATGTTAATAATTTTTCTTCAATTACTTCATGTGGGATACTTGGGCACACATTTGAAAGAATAATTCTTTTGTTCCTAGATATAAGTGGTCTTATGGGGAAAACTTGATTAGAGACAACAATGTTCTTATGGTTGTACACTAGGTCGTCTGCGATTTCCTTGCTGGATAGATACACACACAGTCTGTTGTTCGAAATTTTAGAAGCAAACTTAATATGAGAGGGATTAACTTTAGTTGACAACTTTTCAATAAATTCTACTATTGGTGCACTATTTGCCGAGTCTATGATTACAGCATTTTCTTTCTTGGGAAACAGAGATTGCATAGTAACTCTAGCATAATTAATTCTGGTAGTCTTACTGTTCTGGTCTCCTGAAGATTGATGAACTTGAGAGGGCTCCATAGTGGTCACGAAAAAAGAAAAAAAAAACACAAACTTTTCACTTAGTTAAACAATATCACTTCACGTAATAACTCCAATTCTACCACGTTTTATATCATACTGACAAACACCGAGTCAGTAAACGTACGCACAACGTGATTTCGTCTGGAGCGGACGGAGTGTCTGACCACCTCGGCGGTCAGGACGCGACTGCGGAAGAACTGCTTTGTAAGGGATGAAAGCTCATATCAATGGAGAGATATCTCACACTTTCTTCGTTCAATGTCGCACTGATTTCCAGAGAGTATATTATATTACTTCTCTTAAAAACTTGTGCTAGCCGAGTGTTAATATCTTTGAGACATGCCAAGGCCTTCCCAGAGATCGCCACTGCGTCTGCGCAGTAAAATTCGCATGGTCCGCAAAGTGCTCCAACCATCCAACTCTGCTGTCAAAACTCTCGGATTGTGGCATAAAGGCACTTCGATACATCGAATGACCTATTTCTAGCGTATGAAGACAAGACCTTCAATTCTGAAAGAAGTATTGAAGAAGGTCTTGGTGGACGTATCCTCGCGGACTTCCGTCCTCATTTCTCGCAACGCGCCTCAGGCCCGCAACATACTTCACCCAGAGATGCGTTGCGAGAAATGAGGAAAGAGACCGGTGAGGCTGCGAGAAATGAGGAAAGAAACCGGTGAGGCTGCGTCAACACGCTAGAAATAGGTTATTCGATGACTCAAAATGCCTTTATTATACGCACACGTTTTCTTGCGCCCCGGAATACCTACCCTCACTCCTTTGCCAACATTAGTTGAATTAAGAATACATGAGACAAAATCTGATAACCAGAAATGTTCGCTCCCGTTAAATAGAAACTATTTTCCACTGAAAAACGAACTACAAATTCGATGTAAAATTTCTTTTGTCAAAATAATCAAACTCCCCATTGCTCTGACCACTAGCGAAGCGAGGGTAATATGTGCCATAGGTAGAGAGTGGTGACAGCATTTAGCTATGAGAGCAGCTGCGTGTCCCATTTCTTATTTTATTAAATGCTCTTGTGTAATTTTAACCTGTGAAATCCTTGTTTTGTTACCGTAATCGTAAACCATTTGTTTACCGAGTTCGAGTTGTCTAAAGAGAAATACATTAATACATTGCATATAGATAATTATTTAATGTTAAAACCTGGTTCCTGTTTTTTACATTAAATGATTTGATACAGTACAGGGGAGAAGTACAATCTGTGCATATTTTCTTGAGCTCCGTAATCGCTACCTCCTTGTTTTACTCTATTTGTTGATTGAATTATGAATAAATGGTGAAAGATCAAATAATTCTTAATTAATTCGTATATCAAATCTTTGAAAAATATCGTGTGCCATTGTTTGAAAAAAAAGAGTCGTTTTGAATAATTTCTGCTTGAAATGTATGCAATTTATAAGAAGAGAACATTTTCTCGAAAACTGCTCTAAATTTTTGTCTTTAATTCTTTCCGCGGGAAGATCAAAGGACGCCTAAAATAACGGCGGAGAACTATTGTTGAACTCTTTGAATTTTGAAAATTGCAAAATTTAGAAAAAAATGCTATAAAGTGTGTAAGCTGATGAAGTACCGCTAGTTATAATTGAAATATTTTCTTCAAAGATTGATATTTCTATGAGATCACATACAGTTTTTTTCGAAATATTAGAAGTTTTTGTACATTTCTACGTGAAAAAAAAAAGAATTTTTAAAAGGTTTTCAAAAATGGCTTGAAATTTTTTGATCATTTTTTCGCAGAGAAAGCAAAGGCCGCTTAAAAAAATTATGCAGATCTAATTTTCGTTGTTCTCTTTGAGTTTTGAAAAGGTACAAATTATGCAAGAAAGTATGTGCTGTTGTAGCACCACTTGTTTTGAATGAATCTCAATCCTGTTGTTTGGCCTCCAATATGTGAATCATACCATTTCGTTCATCTTCACCCTACATGGGATTTATAGAATTCGCGCGAGAAATCTGTGCACACAGGTGGCGTTACCGAGGAGGATTCACCGAATGCAGTCTCAAAAACATCGACTCCTTAGTTTTTCGACAGGCAGCCGCGGCATAAAATAATTTCATTAAAATTTTGTGTAAGAAAGTACACAAGAAAACTTACGTAATAAATTACTAACGTTACTAAACCAAATGCCTGGGTGATTACAATTCCTAGCTCGCATTAGGCTACCCGATGTTTTCTGAACAGCGAGAATATGTGCAGATGGCTCTACTGCCCATGCGCAGCGCCTCCTTTGGGAGTCGTTTAAGCTTCAACCGTCGCAGAGTGCACAGATATCTCGCACGAACTTGTTCTTCGCTGGAAAGTCATTTTGTTGCCACGAATACAGTGTTCAGTCGGCTGGACTATCTGTCGGAATAACCGAAGCAGTCCGGGCTCGGGTATCAATGGGATCAAATACTTCGTGGTAATAATTTTCAGAATCTCATGTTGTTCATACTACATTACTGTAATTCATATCAACAAGTTTCGGTAAAATTTTCTCATTTTCGTTAACTGTATTTTTATTAGTTTTTATGTTATTCCCGTACAAAAACAAAATTAGAATAACGTTATGTGCGTTTTATGCGGACTTCACCGTAGGTAGAGAGGAGATTCAGACATGTTGGTATGCAACCCGTCGCACCGCCGTGTGCGGAAGGCAGCGGATGACCAGGAGTTAGTTGATGGATGAAAGGCAATTGAATGGTCCAGAATTTAATAGATTGGTCGCTCGACCATCTCTACAAAAAATCAAATTTTTTATATAAATTTGCTTATGTTTTGAATGTTCAAAAACATTTTTAATTTATTTTTATTGTATCTGCTTTATAAATGGCGGCCATTTTTGTTTTACGCCGTGCGCAATTGTTTGCGTTTGTAGACATTTACTCTTTTCAAAATTATTCAGCTCTGAGTTGTTCTAGCTTTCTAGAATAAAAGGCATTGGATTCAGTGTACTCTGACCTACAAATATAAATATTATTTACCTACCTTCTACGTTTATATATGAGAAATATTTGCAACCAAATCTTTGGAACTGGAATGAACCAAATTCGATTTTCAGAGAGTATTTTCTCAACGGAGGAATAGAATGTCAGCCTTAATTTTTCTTTTACACATAATTGTGTAGTAACTCTTTGTAAAATTTTATTGGTAAATCGCGAACCCCTTGAAAATTACATCCTTTTAAAATTGGAATTTTGGATTTTTTCCAAATTTTCAACTGTAATATCTCTGCTGGGGACAAAATAAAAATCTGAAAATTGCACACATACTAGACCACAATGATATCAAACTTCAGTAAAAATTTCAACTTTTAGATTGATCACAAAGTATTTTTTTAAATTGTAAACTTTCGCAAAAAAGGCTTCATTTCCACATCGAGGATACGTTGTGACAAGTAGTAATCGTATTATTTGGAAGATATTTTAAACTCAAATCCATTTTGATTTAAAATAATTCATTATACTTTATTATTTAAAGCATAAAAGTTGCCTGATCTGTTCTGAACATTACTTTACTTTAAAACACACATCTTGCCATCTACGTTTGTAATTAAAAATATGGTCATTTTGATGTCAAAAGTTGAACCGAATAATTCAAAAATAGTTGATAAAAGATAAAAAATAAATAACTTCCGAGTTTTGTTTATTTTTCGCGTTTAAATTTGCCATTCTGCTTATTTCTCAACGTTCCTTCAGAGATACAGACAGTTGCACATTACTCCTTAGATTCAATGATCGCGAATGAATTTTAAAATATGTTGGACGCAATGATTTTCCTGGTAGAAGATTGACCGAAACATTTTTCTTCGTGTAATATTGAGCAGAAATTATTTCTTTCAATACTTTTGATATAGGCTTTTTATGATTTTTGTAAAGATCGGACCTAGACTGGCCATAGAGATGAAATTTTTGGAAGTATTTTATCTCCAAATCTGTACTTACAGATATATTTGATATATGAGTTATTCGTTCATAAAAATAGCACTTTTTATTCTTCACCAAAGTCTTCAATTGACTTAATGTCTTAGGAAAAACTCCATAAATAGTTTTATGGCAAACGTCTTTAGTAAAATCACCTATACAACACTAACATTCCATTTTGATAAACGGTCACACATCTGTGAAGAAAGACACAGAAGCACGTTTTTATGGACAGGGAAAGCAACAATGGAGCCACAAACTCATAGACGATTCAAAAACCTTAGGTTGTTGATATTTTAAGAAATGATAAGGGGGCGCGCTCAAGTTTGTCACTAGCTTCGATTGTACTTTCTTATACTACACTGAACCATGGTGGAAATACGGTTATTTCCACCATGCACTGAATCAAAGGCGTATCTATTACCCGCGCAACTTTTCTTGACTGATGACCTTGTTTCCCCCCTCCCTAGAGCAATAAACAGTTGAAGGCAAAAGCTCGAAGCGAGCACTGATGACAACATTCCAAAAACATCTTCATTGGCGTGTAATAAAATATATTTACTTGAAACCGAGAACTCCTGGTCGTATTTTTCTAAACAATATCTAAAGAAATGGTCAAAGCACATCTATATCCATCGCAGGAGATACTTCGAACTCCTGGGAAAATTAGAACTCAAATTATCGAGAAAGTTGCAAAACCATGACTGATATTCGAGAGATTGGAATTGCTTGATAAAATCTAGTGGCCGATGTGGTAACTAATACCCCCACTCCACCTGCATTTCTCCAAGCCAGCATTCAAGAAAAGTTGTGTGATTATTAGGTATTAAGCCCAAGGCAAGCATAAAATTTGCGCCCCTGCCAGGATACTTCAAATTAGGATTTTTATTATCTATTTTAGCGGGTGTTCTCTAAATAGCGCCCCTAGTGAGTGGAGTCCAAGGCACGTGCCACGTTTGCCATACCGTACCACGTGCCATGATTGCCTCCGCACTGGCACATCTGATTCTCTTGCATTGTTTGTTAACTCAGTCGCGTAATTTGCACCTAAGGAGTACTATGCAATCGTCCGTATCTCTGAAGAAACGCTCAGAAATAATAAGCAGAATTGCAAATTTAAACGCGAAACAATAAAACTCTGAATCTATTTATTTGTTATCTTTTATGAACTATTTTTATATTATCCGGTTCAGCTTTTAACATCAAAGGCCTTAGTTTCAATTGCAAACGTAGATGGCAAAATGTACGTTTGTTTTAAAGTAAAGTAATATTCAAAATAGATTAGGCAACTTATATTTTTATTAATGATTAAGTATAATTAATGATTTTAAATCAAAATGGATTTTTGTTTAAAATTGCTTCAAATTATATGATTACTTCTTGTCACAACGTATCTTCAATGTGAAAATGAAGCCTTTGTTTTGCGAAAGTTTACAATTAAAAACAACTACTTCTTGTTCTTGTTGGAATAGGTTTTATTTATTTATTTATTTATTTTACGTCAAAAACAGTTAAAAACTGTGGGTTACGTGCTGTGGGGAGAAATGAATTCTGCGCACGTTTTCAAAATTATGTGATCTCTACCCTAAGCCATATTCTACTTGAGTTTTGAATACAGAAAGAAAGTAAGCGTTTTTTGCAAGGATTGTTAACAAAAATATTCGCTCCAATGTAATACAATCTATTTTCAAGGGTAAATCAGCAATTCATTTGGGCTCTTATCACTCATGTCCTTCGTCAAGGAATATTACTTCCTGCAACATAATGGAGAACGATAATTTGAATAACTATATTTTCCACTGAATTCTAGAAGAAGTATACAGATAAAGAAGTTACTTTTATGTCCAGAAGCAAAACAAGGGGCCATCTCAGCATTTGTTCAAAGGATCAGGAAAACTGGACGAAAAACCTGATCGAGGATCGGAAGCTGCAATACAATACTTGTTACAGGTTGTTTAGAATTATACAGTCCAAATGGTAAATAATACATTAAATATCACTGTTATAATTAATGATCTTTTGATGCTCAGTATAGTCTCTAATTGTATAGAAACAGTTATGCAGCAGAAACGATTTTACTTGAGATTTAAACTTTTCTATCGAATTTAATCCTTTAATGTCCTGTGGCAAAGTGTTGAAAAACAATGTACATGTATTGTATGTGAATTTTTTGTAATGAGCTGTTTATACTGTCACCTGATGAATATGCTTACTACGTCGAGTGCTATAGTAATAGACATCGGCATTTTCTGAAAATATATTTCCGCTCTTGAGCAACTCATTTTTGACAGAAACCACTGATTCGTAAATCAACAGACAAGGTAATGGTAAAATTCCTATATTAATGAAGAGAGGCTTCCACGTGGGTGGAATTTGGTTATTATTCGTACAATTCGTTTTTGTAATCTAAAAGTCTGGGAGCTATAAGATGTATTTCCCTAGAATATTATGCCATATCTCAGGCGGGAATGAACATTCGCGAAAAATAAACGAGCAGTATGAAGACTGACTGAATTTGCAAGAATTCTGAACGCGTAGCGTAATGAACTTAATTTTGTGTTCAATTATTTAAATGGACGTTCCAATTAAGGTTTGACTGAATTGAGAGACCTAAAAATTTTGTTGCCTTAACATCAGTGGTATGGTACACCGTTCATTTTTAATGGAGTACTTAATTGTTTCTTTGAAATGCAAAAATGCATTAAAACAGTTTTCTTTCTATTTACTATTAATTTGTTATTTCGGAACCAATTTGAAACATCTGATATTGTACTATTTACGGTTTATTTATTGCAAAGAATGTTCGTATCATCTGCAAAGAGAACTGTTCTGCCGTATCGAATCGTCGAGGGCATATCGTTTACGTACAGTAGGCTGAGAATAGGGCCTAAAATCGATGCCTGAGGGACTCCACGTGCAAAGAGTCAGAAAGGTGTGTACATAATGTTCAATTATTCCAGTGAGGTATTTCTACTCTCTGAGATGGTTGTTTAAGATACGAACGTCATCAATCGAGGCCAACACCACGGATTCCGTATGAAAGTAATTTTGAAAGTAAAATGTCATGATCAATGACGTCAAAAGCGTTAGAAAGATCTAAAAATAACCCAATAGGTGCTTCGTTTTGATCCAGCGATGAGTCGACATCTTTAAGAAAAGAGAATATGGATGTTTTCATAGATTTTGATTTCCCTAAATCCATGTTGGCAATCTGAAAGCGCGTCCTGTTTGCTGAAAAAGGTTTCCTTTCGTATGAAAAAGTCTCTCTAATATTTTTTAAAAAAACTGACAGAAGAGAAATTGGCCGATAATTTTGAATTTCATTTTTGTTGCCTTTTTTGAAAAGCGACTTAATTTTAGCTGTTTTAAAAGTATCTGGAAAAGTTCCGGTGCATATGAATGCATTAAATATGTGAGTTAACGGGTGTATAATGGCAGGCGCACAGGTCTTTAACAGACAATCCGGAAATTTATCTAAACCGGCCGAATATCTATTTTTTAGTTTACCGATTATTTTGAGAATTTCATAGGAAGAAGTTTTGGAAACGAACATCGTGTTTAACATTATTAGGGAAATGTCTGATATTATATTGAATTTTGTGACTGAGGACGCTTAGTGATATCGGCAGCAATTCTAGAAAAGTATTGGTTGAAGAGACGAGCCATTGTTGCCGGGTCGGTCACACAGTTCGATCTAAAGGTTGAAATTTTTTACCGAAGTTTGGTATCCTAGCGATGTAGTATGTGTGCAATTTTCAGATTTTTATCAGTGATAACAGTAAATTACGTATGTTAATATTTTTGCGCGGAATGAATAGATTTTTTGGCAACGAGCCAGATATTCTTAATACTCCTTTGATTAGGTTCGCATTTGAAAATGTCTCAGTACCTGTACGATTGATTTTGTTTTATAGCACACCACACTCTCCCGACAAGCAGCGGAACAGATGGGAAAGCAGTACAGGAAAGGCATTTCGGAGCGGCACATTGAGGGATATACTCTGGAACTAACACGCACGTGGCTCTTTGGTTCAGTGGGCTCGGCTGAACGCGAGTCTCTCTGCGACTTGACGTCTTCAAACAGACGACTTATCACATATGGAGGTGGAAATGGTTACTCTTAAACAGATAAAAAAGTACTATAATGTAATGAATAATTCTTGTTTATTTAACTTTTAATATGTTGGTATTTGTTTTTAAAAATGGCTATAGGTAAACAATAAATAATAACAACATACTGATTACTTATATCTACATAACAAAATAAGTATTTTGTAGTTATGTAACACTTAACACATTGTTAGTATTAGAATTCACAGCCCTTGAATCACTCATGCATTAACATGCAAATTCTGTTTAAGATTCTTAAATTTGCTTTATGCAAATGAATCTCTATATAAATTATAAGCTTTTTGGTGGTACACCACTTATTCTACAATTACAGTTTTATATGAGATCAATTTTCTTGAGTTGGTTTACAGCAAGTTTAAAATAACCTGCATTATCACATTCTTGCAAAATTATCTTCAGTCTTTTTTGGTAAGCATTATTACATACCAAGAGAGACATGAAGAATTTTATTTCCATTTCTTCTAATGCCATTTATGCTTCCTTTCATAAAGACAATAGTTTGCCTGTGTATAATGAAACGATTGACGGCAAAATATTGCTTCAATATTCCTAAAGTAATTGCAAATGAAAGAACAAATATTCATGTACGTTCAAAGTGAATTAACAACAAAGGTTGAAAATAGAATTTTTAAATAATTAAATCAATTATTACTAGTTACTTTTGTTATCAGTGAAGCTCAGGATGTATTCATATTTTTGTGCTAGCCATCCATCAGTAATCAAAACAATAATTAACAGTTATCAAAACAATAACAGTGACTAGCCACTTCTGAAATTTCTCCCCAGAGTTATAGATTTTCATTATTTTTCTGGGGTTGTAATAATGTACAATTATCTTGTTACAACTCTTATTCACATTAAAACACCAACCATTTGGTTTGGAGATACATTTTATGCAAAATGTTAAAAATTTTCTCCATCAAATTCAAGTTAAAACGAATTTCTTGCAAAGGAGTTTGCATTGATCATGTATTGCACTGACCCTCAATTTGTCTCAAGCTTCTTGTATTTTCAGGCTTAGTGATGCAATATTATTGTTTACTGAGCTCAGATACAAGAAATTTGAGCATTCAGTTTGCATTGTCTGAAACCTAGTATTGTGTATATATCATGCAGTGTAATAAATTAAATGTCCATTATATGTAGTTCTCATTTCACTGCAAACCATAATCTAAGTATCGCACACACCATTCTCTTACTTCTTCTTGATTTCTACAGCACATGGGGTACACCATTGTGGATTTAGTTGATTTCGCACATCGTTGACACAAGGCTTCAGTGCTTTCCTGTAAAAGAATCAGTGGTGTTTGTGTGAAAATATATTTGAGAAACATAATTTAATATGTGATTATGAGTAGGAAAATCTATATCTTTAGTTTTTACACAAGACCTATTGAATATGATTTTTAAAAACCTTGTATCATTGGAAGGTGGACTTTGGCAGAGAATTTGAACTTTATTATCCTGCCAAGTTGGTTATCATTTAAATGTTAATTGAATATCTTTCATTCTAATGAGCAGTTTTACAGCCTTTCTAGATGTTAATTAAAAGCCTAATTAATATGTGAATTATTTTAAAACTGGATATGTAGTCGTTGTCTAATAAAATTAAAAAAAATAATAATATTCATGCTGAAGCTTCACCAATCCTATACAGATAATATATTTTATTCAGTAATATAATATAACCGTAATGTATGGGAAATAACTAATATTGACACAATTATTCTCTCAATCACATAAATTGACTTTTATGTTTTGTTATTGCACTTTATGCCCTAAATTGTTTCGGACTTACTGTAGGAAAATTGAAAGTCTTGTATAATTATAATGTATATTGGTAGTCTTGTTCGCCGTTCTTTCTCATCGTAAATTATGCTCTCTAAGCAATTTTATTGATACAAAGAAACCTTACAAAACTCTAATAGTACTTTAGAATAAATCTCAATTAATTTACAGGGTATTTACAAATGTGGTCAATTCTACGTACGTCACGACTAGGTGAACGATTACGAGATCACGACTTCGAGAACGTTTATAACTGATGTTCAGAACTTCCAAAGAAATCAATATACCAATGTTTGCACGCCAAGTTCCCATTCGGCAGATCACTAACCCGTGAAGTTATTTCAGTACATTCTATTATTCAGGGATATGAAAATACAGTGGGTTTTCTTGCTATTGACTTTAGGAGAGTTACGGATCATATGTGGTTTCCATTGAATTAAAGAGACGAATAATGCTAACATAATTTCTTTAGTTCTGCTTCGCATCATTTGGTTAAGCACAGGGGAAATTAATAACGTTGTGAAGAAGTTGAGGCCAATCGATTTAGCACATGTTTCTTTTGTAAAAGTATATTGAAATCACTACATTCCATTAAGATTCAAATTCCTTCGTACGTATGCTCCAAATCGCGAAAAACATGTAATAATAAACAGTACAAACTTTGAAACGTATTTGTAAAGTTTTTAAATTATAATTTCAACTAATTGTGTAGTTTCCATTGATTTGGGGAATTTTTTACGCAAATGCTCGAAATCAAAAGAGCGCTGCACACTGACAAGCACGTCTTTGGACAAATATTCACGAGATGCGCGAATTATTTTGAACGCTAGCGTACAAACGTTTGCGTACACAACATTTTCTTACATGAAAATTGTAAGCAGGTACGAAATTATAGAAATATTCCGTTATGGAAATAGGTATATAAATTCCCCACTCCTCAATGGCACTCATAAACGTGCGGCGAAGTCGACCGTGAAAGCAATAAAGCAAAATTCACAAATCTGTACAATTGAATTGAAAGGAATAGTTATGTCCTGTGAATAGGAGTATTCTCCCTTACGGCAATAATGTACATGTTATCCTTGAATGACTCCTAGCGTAAACACGATGGAAGAGAAATTGGGATTAAATCAAAATGTGACATGAATTACTTTCAGTTCATTAGATCTCTCTTCCGCGTAACTACACGTTCTTCCTTCTAATCAGATCGAGACAGCTCGCCTATGTTTCCTGTCTAGATTCGTCTTTGGACCTTTTAACGTGTACAGAGAAGCAAGCGCTAAATATCTTACGTGTCGGAGGCACTCGTGGGAGTCGCTGGAGTAGTGCGCAGGGACAGCTTCCGACAGCGGGATGCATTGCGCCGCCAGGAGCGCTAGTATCGTCGCTACCACCAGCGCCGTCCGCGCAGTCAACTCCACCTGCAATGTCGAGAAAATGATGAGGCGCTTGTAATCGGCAGTTATTTTCTAAATTTAGAGTCTCCTACTTCGAAAAAGTGTGTTGTGTAGGACGAACCGCCTAACAATAATATTACTAAAAATATTCCCAGTTCATTCATAAATGATAGTTCAGGTATCATAGGCATAAACGCGCGCGCATGCATATATTAGGCTTACTATTATCCCCGCACGATTTCCAGAGCTATCATTTCGCAAGAAGCGAGACGAGTTGGAGGGTTGTTTATTTCGACTATAGGACGCCTGTATCAAATATGTAGGTCATTTTCCAAGCAAAATAATTTATATTGCAAGGGAGCAAACATTTCTGGTTATCGGATTTTGTAAACAACGCTCGTTGCTATAATTTGATGTTTAATTTATCTAATGTCAGTAAATGAATGGGGTAGGGGCGTTTAATACATTGACTGCGCTATATTTATTGGAGCGGTTGTGATCTAGTTCATAATCGTAGAACTAGCAAATAAATAATGAAACTAAATAAACTAGATGTTATGTTATGCTAGTTATGTATATGCTAGTATGTTATTTAATTCAGCGTACTTGCTGGGTGGTGGTGGTAATGATTCAGGACGTACATCGTAAGGTAGTTAGGTTGATTTGGGTCAGTAGGTTTATCATGTACGATTCAGTGAAATGACATCGTAATAAATTCAACTGCGATATTTTTTTTTGTCAGTGTTGAGAAATAGCTTCGATGAAAGAATTTCTCGCTTAAATTGGAAAGAGTTTCCCTTTTTAGAATAAATATTTAAACAATTTTTGTGTACACGCAGTTTTTAAAATAGAATTTTTCTAAATTAGAGCGTATTTCGAATAGAGATCTCGTCTGAGAATTGTGAAGACGAAGATCCAACATATTTCCAATTTTTAAATAATTCATATAAACGAGCATACTCTCACTTCAAAAGTCAATAAATTAATCTAGCTGTTCACTCCAGAAATACAGAAATTATTTAACTAAACTTTGATCGGATATTTTTGAGCATCTGGCATTTGTAGATAATGTGTGAAAAACATTGGTGATAAAGCACAAACAATTAGTATTTTCTCTTAGTTGTTGATTGGACTACGATTTAGGGGTTGCGTAACTATTACTTTATTTCGGTGAAAATCATTGTTACAGTTCGTATTTTCATTTGTTTGCACAGTTCGTGATTTGCTTTATGCCATGCGGGTTGCATTTTTAGACATGCTTACGTATTTTTTTATTAAAATAAATAAGTAAATAAATAAAAAACCTCATTCTACAAATTGAAAATACTGGTTGCAGAGACCACAAGAACAACCATAAACCTGTATTTAGTATAAAACTTAAAAGTAATGAATTTTAATGAAAAATATACACAGTAAACTAACACTGTATATTCACACGATTCAGTATTTGTTGTAATACAGCGGAAAAAGCTTGAAAAAGGTGAATTTTATAATTCCCAACGAATGGATTGCATCATTTCAGAAGAATGTCTTGAGGATATCGTGTGAGAAGGAAGGAAACTAAGAAATATTTGCTTTCTTATTTCGCGTTACTAATCTCCCGATTCTGCCAGAGACATCAATAGCTAAGTGTGTCAAACACTCTTGCCAGTTTATTTTTGCGAGAGATACATCTTTCCAAGAACACTTCTCGGAATATCAGTTATTCTTTATATACAAAGATACGATGCAAAGTACAAGAATTAAAGGAGAGCGTGAAACAGCCACCACAGGAAGGTTCATATTTTTTTCTAACATTTCTACGCCTTCCAGTTATTTTATTCATTTCACTATACCTAACATCATAATAATCAATTAATAAGTAACGTTGTTATAATAAAAGAGATGCGCAAATGATGTTTTGTTTCGTGACTGGTAAAATATGTTTAATTTTTTGCTTTTTATAACTGTCTTTCAAAGCGAAGTTTGGATTGTATTATCCAATCTAGGTTACAGAAAAATTCACCAATGACTTGAAGGTGGAATTTGTAGGGATAGCAATGTAATTTATCTATCGTTTGTTTTTCTCATTTTCTAAGCGATCATTTGCCCATTGAATAAGCAAAATTCGCTCAAACGTTACAGTTGTCCCTCATTGTTGGCACGTTTCTACTTCCTCTCCTCTCTCTGATGCCTTACATTTCAATTCTATCCGATCTTTGACCCTCATATGTACGTACACTCAGTGTTTCCTGTACACTCCTTGGTGAAGGAGAATGGTCCGTAAGGGTATGAAGGATCAATTCTGACTTTGAGAAAAAAGTGAGAGGATAGTTTGGGGAAGGATGGATCGCATGAGTACATGACCCATTGTTTAAGGTATTGCTCCGGCTCCCACCTAGAGTTCGTGGGAGAAACCCACTAAAAAGATCAATCGGATCTGCCGGTCACAAGAATTTTTATTCACCGGGAGCGTACGCATTGCCCCACACTAGTACATACATGTGCCTAAAATCCGCACTCCGGCGGAAACCAACGTAGGACCAGTCCACGAAGACGCGAAAATACGATAACGCACCCGGTCGCTAAATGTCTCCACTAGAGGGAATTTCAGAAACGGAACTGCCCGTAGTCGACTTTGCACGAGTTATCAGATCCGTAGAAATACGACCTATGACAGTTCGACTTAGAAACGACCTCATGAGACCAATTAAATCATAAGTTCGGGGGTCGCATGTTTACGAAAGATATACTTAGCAATGACACTACGACATTCAAGAATCCTAGACTCTTGTTACTCTTTAGTTTTGTTTCTGTAAATTTATTTCATAAGTTGTTTCGAGGGCAAGGTTTAATTATTTATTTCATCAGCATTGGAGATGTAGAGTCGATAGTTACTACGCAGAATCAAAACTGTGATGCTGACAGCAACAAAACAGCAAGAGATGTCGCAAATTTTCTGGAGTTTTTCTGCTTTTCCAGGGAACAGTGACGCAAATTCTCGGGATTCACATATGTTGCTTTTCTTGCAGAACACTCTACTCTGCAAATGGACGATTCATTTCCACTTGTAATATTTGTTGTTCTTATCATTTACGTAATGCAATTACCCCCTTGAGCTTCCCCTGTATTTCAAAATACTTTAATCAGCCTTCGCAATATCCCAGGGTCATTTATAATCTCTCTTGCAATATTTTTTGCAGAATGTAAGGTCAAGTTCTTGAACAGTTTCAATACTCTAGAGGTCTAATCATATAATTAATTTTTTTAAATGACTGGTAAGTAGCTCAATAAAAACTCAAACATTATTTTTATATTATTTTCTAAAGGATTCATCATGAGTAGCACCAATAAAGAATACGAAAGTGAAAACTTTAGCTACTTTTGTATTCAGACTGCATGTGGATAAATTGACGATACGACCCCAGAATTTGAATGATCGTAACGACATGAAAAGCATCTTCTGAGCACGAGTTCGTCCTTGATGACGCGCCGGTGACGAGTGGGCCAGACCACGTGGTCACTTCCTCGACTGATTGTCACTTGTTACGTGTTCGCCGGAATATCGGGTTCATCGCGGTGACATCATCGAATATCGTAATGTTTTCCCCTCTTAAATATCCTTCGTATAATGTTCTCCCATTTAAACTACACGTTACTGCGGGACTGTTGACTACGCGTTACTGTTGACATGTAAACAGACAGATTAGCGTTTCTTGAGCCAATAATCTTCGCCGAAATAAAAATTTAATGTTACGAGTTATGTTATGAGTTACGAATAAACCCAGTAAGCGCGTGCTCAGGATAGCACTAATTAGGAACCCAGTAATTATTTAAATAAAATTTTCTTAAATGATAGGTATACAAAAGTGTTTTAATATTAATTTTTAATAGCAATGTTTGTAATTTATTTTCCAATTAATTTTTATTACACGTTTTTAGTACCACTAGTTTAGTCATGCTTAAGATTACCTAATCCGGCCCTGATTTCAATTGTGTGAAATGTATTTCCCATTGAAATTTTCTGGAAATGGTAACGAAACATTATCACGTAATTCAGTCTATCATTTCACTTGTTTTTAATATGTTCAAAAAAAAAGTAATCGGAAAGTATTTGAATGTATTATTTCAGAAACAAAATATGTGAGTGTAGAGTAATTTTTAAGTAACCAAAGAAAATCATCATGTCACAAAAATTGGGTCAATTTTTCAAACGTCCTTTTTCAAACACCCATTCGAATTGCTTGATTTATGCTATCTACCTTAAAAGCTATATAGGCTGCACTAACAAGTCAAAATAGCATACAACGGACATGTTTTTTCTAAAATAAACCTCATAGAAACAAGAGAACCCTTGCCTTTGTTGCGTGGTGATTTGAGTACCTTTATTTGTAAAACACTCCGATCTTATTTTACACTTTACTGGCGCATTTAAACGTGTTTTAATTTTATCACACCTATAAAAAAATACAATTCAAAATATGCACGTTGTTAGAATTAACCCCTTTTTCTTTACAACTCCGTAAATTGTTTTGGCTGAATAGTTGGCGCGATATTGATACGACCTTTCTTACTGAACTCGAGCAAATTGTAATAATCACAATTTTTTCGGTATCTATATTTCACACGAAATCTCCAACTCGATAGTCGACCTACAAGAGTCGAGTCAAAATTTCAGAACTGCACTTCCGTATCATATTAGTTTCCGCGCACTCTATCGTCGAGCACCATCCGTGGATCGGGAGCGATAGCTCAGTGCATCAACTGACGTTACAGCAGCGCCTCTGACCGGGAGGTCCTAGGTTCCTGTCCTGACGGCGGTAGGATTTTCGACACTAGCTTCTCAGCTAGGTCGAATTAAGTCGCTGTCTGGATAATTCTAGCGGCCGGCTGCTCTGATCGGTAGTTTTCCGTGGTGTCTCCGATCAACACCAGGCGAATGCCGGAGCAGTACCCTACCAAACGGGCCACGGACCGCGCGCGATCTTTCCTTCCTCTTCCTTGTCCTATCCTCTCCCCTTATACATACACACACTAACATGCACTACACTACCACATATTCCGGGAGACCGGTCGGGAGCTTAGAGCGTGTCCCAGCTGGGGAGGTGCCCCGCGGGTGGGAGAGTCCTGGTTAGGGGGAAACCCCACTAGCCGACGGTAGGTCGGTGCCGGATCTCGCCATCCAGAGGGGGAAGATCACCGCCATCTCACGAGAGAAAAACATGCACTACACTTACGGGACTAATGACCAAATCAGTAGACGCGCCCGGAACCACGAATAAATCAATAAAAAAACCATGCCTGGGCGTCGCGGCGTGGCGCGGCGCGGCATTGCCCGCCCACACCCAACACTCGGCGCGCGATTCAAATGTCGAGATGTCCGCTCCCGCACCACACAACACAGCACTGCACAACACTTGGCCGGAAGCCGCCGCCCTCACCTTGCAGCCGCCTACAACCGATGCCATCGCGGAGAAGTCGTCGCTGGGGAACTGCGTGCGTAGCGGGCGGGTGAAGCGCGTTCTCGGTGATGAGTGTGGCTGTCTCGGGGTGCTTTCGTCTCGACTTGTGCCACCGCTTGTGCTTCGGCCGCCGATAAATATCACCTCAGCACGTGACCCCGCGCGGCGCGACCGCATGGACGGTGCGGCCTTTGGCACGGGGCGCGGCGATGCGTGCTCCCCGCCGGGCAGTGGAGATCCTCTCTCCGAGACGCTTCCCCTCCCCTTCCCCCACCCCCACCCCCGCCGAGGCGAAGGCGCGGGGAGCGGCCGCATTTGAAAACAAGGCGCCGCCCGCGGCGCTGCACGCGCCGGCCGCCCCGGACAGACACACACGCGCGACGCCGCCGCGCACACTCCTGCTGCGAGACGCTCTTTCCTTACTTCTGCGCAGGAAATGGCTCACTCGGGAAGCGGCACTTGTGCTAGTCGTTAGGAGTTGAAATGTTATTTACCGAGATGTGTCTGGTGAAAATTCATTTACTTTACTTTACTATGACGATACCGAGATGTGTCTGGTGAAGATTTATTTACTTTACTTTACTATGACGTTACCGAGATGTGTCTGGTGAAAATTCATTTACTTTACTTTACTATGACGTTACCCGAGATGTGCCTGGTGAAAATTTATTTACTTGCCCCTTGACGATGTTCAGTGAAGTCGTAGAGTTCCGCGACCAGAGTCATGAAAATGATCTTAGCTCTCCGAATGACGCCGCGAAGACGATCGAAACGTCGGCCACGGCGGCGTCATCCGGACAGCCCAGATCATTTCCTTGACAATGTTGTTACGGGTGTGCGCATTGTGCTTTTGCTGCTGGAATATTTATTCTTCTTGCTGTTCCAGCGCAAATACAGGTCGTCTTAAAACGCAATGTTTTTGAAAATATTAATTACGGTGTTGTGTTCGAGGAACGAACTCTGGTCCCATTGCGATGCTGTTAAGTTTCTGGGATTTGTGACATTGTTGCTGGTGGGTAACTTCTTCTTTTGGTTGATCTTGGTCAGAAAATTTAACTTCTTAATTTGTTCTCACAACATGCAAAATAATTCGTATAATAATTAAAAAATAATTATATTGTCCTTTATAATTAATAGTACTTATAGTAATAGTAATTACGGAGTTCTTGTACTGCGAAACCCCTTTAGATGTGAATCATCTTGTGATGATGACATGGCCTGTGGCAGACGTCGTCTTTTTACCTTAACGTGTACGTGCGGTGTAATATGCGTAGTGTAGAGAAAGTAATATAATGCGGCGGCAAAAGTGCCTTTTTTCTCGTCAGAAAAACTCCCTGTGTGGCTCCCTGATTCTGTAAAAGTGGACTTTCTGCTCTTATTTGTAGCAAATAATTCTCTAATACGTAAAGTAGTCGGAATACACATTTTGTGATTTCTTAATATTGAAAAAAGGCTTTTCCGAAACGTCCGTCCGTCTTTCTATGAACAACATTTTCGCAATAATTAATATTTTTCCAATCGATCTTGCCCGACTTGAGCCCTACTATTCCGAACAGCATTATTAAAACTTTGGGGGTATTTCATAAGAAGCCGCTTTTCAACATTATTCAAAAATTTCTCAAAAATGGCTCTATATTTTTTTAAAAATCACTTGTAAGAATAGACCAAAATACACTTATAAAGATGGCGTAAGTTTGATTTCCACTGACAACCCCGAATTTTCTAAAAATGCAACAGAATTTTCTTCAACCGACTCTTAAAATTCAGTGGCGTAGCTTAAGTTGGTGTCACCCGGGGCAAAAGTAATGGTGTCACCCTCCTAATTAAATATAAAAATATCTATATCTGAATAGTTTATACATTATTCAATAAAAATACGAGTATATTTGCACGCCATTAAAGATAATTTGTAGATTATTTTATCAAGATTAACGATAAGTTAAAGTAATCGCCGAAATTGAGACTCTTGGACCACTGAAGAATTGGGGCTTATTGCATATAGTTTCGCGTTTCATTTTACATTATTTTTCTTTGCTTTCTTAGTATATATGATTTAATTGTATAACTATTAATTTAATATATATATCTATATAATGTTTAAATAAATCAGAAAAATTATATAATTCGAACTATAAAAGTTTGTAATTGGTGTCACCCCTAAAATGGTGTCACCCAGGGCGTACCGCCGCACCCCCCCCCCCCGCTTCCTAGCTATGCCACTGTTAAAACTGTATTACTGATGATTGAAATTTTTTTCCTTCAAATGAAAATTGTTCTCCACAATTAGTTCTATAATTAATTTCAAGTACATTTTTTGAAAACATTAGTAGTTTTTGCGCAATTTTGAGTGAAATATGGGCAAAATTAAAAACAATATTTTTTTAAAACGGCGCTAATTTTTTCTTTAAACTTTTTGTACAGATAGAACTAAATTCACTGAACAACGCGCCATTTTGATGCATTCTTTTGATTTTCCAAGAATTATACGAATGTATCTTTTTCGAAATAATTACACGTCGTTAACATTTACGTTAAAGATATATTTTACTTGCTTAATACGCTTTTAACCTATAAGTTTCAAAATATACCTAATGATAGTTTATCAAAAATCCATAGGTTTTGAGTATGTGGAAACTAAAAATTGAGTATTTTCAAAATCATTAAAAACAAATTTTCTAAAAAAAATCGGCTGTTTTCGGAAATCTCTCCATTGGAAAATAATTCAATTATCTCCAATATTTAAAAGTCTGGTTTCGAACAATTTGAGGCTCGAACAATAAAAAATACTGAAAAATGTAGGCGTTATTTAATCAAACGGAATAAAAAATATCGATTTTACTGAAACGAAAAGTGAACCTTCAGGCTAATTGAAATGTTCTCTAAATATTATGTCTTATAATATTTTGTCAAATGTTTGGAAATATTGAGCATTAATGGACATGTATGTGCATTAATGGAAATGTGTGTTTGCGCGCTTAAGATTTGGCAAATGGTCTGCGAAGAAATCGGTTACCACGGCAAAAATGTTGGAAACACAATGTATTTATTTTGTCGAGATCAGATATACGCTATGAAAGATCAAGTTTTATAGATTAATTTCATTGAATAAATTGGTTCAGGTGTGAAATATTGAAAGAATAAAATAGTACGGTATATTTGTTCGCGTAGTGTACTACTTACGTAGGGCTTGTAGTTCAAGTACATTATTTGGAATCGTTTTGTAACTGAAATGGGTTCGTGTGGTGTTTTTGGTTCCAAAAGAAAAAAAAAGCAGTTCATCTCATACCTACGTCAACACTAAAATTTCATAAAGAAAAGCTAAGCAAGTACCGTCGTAAGTGGTCGAGAAAAGTATATAAACAACACTAGCGAGCATCAATGAATGATGAAGCTATATTTGTCTTTCATTATTTTCAATCGTTGGTTGTTTAATGTTTAGGGTTAGGGAAGGTTTGTTCTCTATTTTAAATGGTCGATGCGTGTGCCTCATAAAATATCAAAATTTGTGAACTATGACTATCACATGATTTTTTCACACTAGCCGAATTATCATCCAGTAAACGCAGTAATATAAGAAAATATCCACAAGAACTTAACAGAAATGAGAATTGGATTAAGTCGCATAAATAACTTATCATGACCAATTTTGAATATTTTGTTTAAAAAAGGCTTGTAAATCTGTGTTCTTATTTTGCTAGGTATTAAAGACGAGAGTGTGGTTTCTATTGAAATATAAGAATTGCTACAGTTCTATTAATACATTAGTTTCAAAATTAACAGTAACAATAATTAGCTAAATGTGCGTTTTTTAATAAACTACACTTTTCAGAAGTTCTAAATTCCATGGATCTTTCGAGTGTCAGAGTAGCAGATATGTGAAAAGTGATATAGTATAATAATATGAATAATATGTGATGAAATAAACTGGACAATTTAGCAATCCACCTCGTTTTCTTATTGTAATCTGATCTAAAAAAAACTTCTTCAAATAATAACATGTACAATTTTGTTGGAAAAATAGTTTTCGCGTGTTTTTTTTGCTTGAAATAAAGGCAATTTATAATTGTTTCTCCAAATAGTTTCTTTAATTTGTTTCCACGGGAGAGCAAATGACACTTAAAATGGCGCAGGTGTCATTTTCGTTGAACTCTCTGAAATTCTGAACATTGCAAAAGTTAGAAATAATGCTCGAAAGTATGTGCTGCTGTAGCTAGGGAGAGAATTCAGAGCATAAAGGTATTTTCGCATTCTAAAGACAACAGAAACCGTAAGCTATATTGCGATACCTTTCAAATCTACAATTTCTGGATGGGAAACGTTTTGTTTGATGAATTTCTAATCTCATATTACAATAATGTCTTACGATACTTAATTTGTAAATTACTAAACTTTACAGTGTTGGCTGTGGGAGGATTATGACTTTGGTGGTGCTAGGGCTTTATTCTGACTCTTGAATGTTTGTGGGCTAAACGCTGTACCTAAAAGTTCTCGTATTACCATACCATCCATTTAATCTTCTGATGCTTTTGTAGAAGGCATTGTGAGCGTTTATTGTATTTTAACGCAGAAAAAAATGATTAATTTATTAAATTAAATGTGAAATATAATACACAATAGACGTTAATCAGTTCAGAAATTTATAATTAATTCATTAATTTTTGTTCCGTTGTCAGAAGAATTGACATCATTGTCACAAATTGCTTCACAATTCTCTGATATTAAGGAGTTAATTTCTTATAATATTACAATCCATTCTAAATCTGATTCAATTAATTGTTGTATGTTGTAATAATAGCTGTAATAAACCATATAATAATATAAGCTTGTAATAAAAACTATACACTATCCTAATTTTCTAGGTGGGTTTTTGATCTGTTATGTTTTTTGTATAATACGTTAAGGAAAGGTGCCAGTTTTGTACAATTTATAACATATCCGCGTCCCAAATACCCTTAAGTACGTTCCTCGTTGATAGTGAATTATTCCCCTGGAATGTATCAAACATATTTAAGACAAAAATATTGGAGATTATGTATTTATTTGGCTTTCTAGGGTCGGAGTAATTTGACTTTTGCCAAATGGCATTGTTCCCAGACTGTTTTGCTATCCACGCTCGAAGGTAGGAAGACATGTGACGACCATGAATTAGCATCACCGTATCTCCTGTACTATGCCTGCATAAGACTTTCTTTCGACACACAGCTACAGAAACTCGAACGAGTGGTATTAGAAATATACAGCTTCATTTTTGCCGTGACCGGGAATGGAACCCGGGACCGACTCACTCTGTCCTATTTTCGCCGATTATAATACAGGGATACGAGAATACACATTTGTAAGCGACACACGTGTTACTACTGTGCATAACCGGGAACAATGTGTTCTAGGCTCTTATAACCCAGTCTTCGTGTCTCTAAGGAACAGTAAGCGCATTTATATAGACGTGATTACCAGTGATTTATCGGACATATAAAACCAAATGCAAGTATGTGAATGATCTTGGCTGTCCGGGTGACGCCGCATCGAAGGCTGTGTTGCCGACGTTTCGACCATCTTTTCGTGGTCTTCCTCAGGGCTGGTCTGCTAGGGCTGCTCAGGCAGACCAACCCTGAGGAAGACCACGAAAAAGATGGTCGAAACGTCGGCAACACAGCCTTCGATGCGGCGTCACCCGGACAGCCAAGATCATTCACATGACTCCGGCCGCGGA